>NIJG01000341.1:73436-88063 GCA_002201625.1 Euglossa dilemma
ATATTCTAGAATTATTTTATTAATTTTCTATTATTATTTCAATTACTTTCTGAAATTCTGTATTCGTTTTATGTTCGTTATAAAATATAGATCATGGATTCCAAATATCCAACAGCAATTAAAACTAGCTCTGTTTGACGACACAATTTTTGTTCCTTTAATATAGAAATTAAGTTCAAATAATTTTAAATACAGTATATTGCTTATACGAAATTTACTTTAAACGCGAAGACTCGCAAGAAAAATAAATATAGACAGTAGAGTATAGGAAGAGAAAGGAATACACGGGGAGAGGAGAAATTCTATAAAGCAGTGGCTTGTGTAACGTAGCAAGACGAGAAAACACGACATGCTATAAGGAAAATAAGATCCAGCGGAAAGCCAGGAATTTTAAAATAAATGATGTCCACGATAAATATTGGTTTTTATTTAAACTAATGTAGTGTAAAGAATACTGTGTTTACAAAATCCATCGTAAAATGGAATAAGTGGAATAGACTGTTAAGGGAGGTATCACGTTGAACAAATGACGGGACAAACAGAATAAAATGGTAAATGGGAAGGAAAAGATGAATGCACACTTTTGAAAGTTCCAGTTTCGTTTTAGCATTCAGATGCTCTGGTGCAAGGGAAATTGAATATGTGGAAAAGAACTGGTTTTCTGAACGTCTATAGATCAAGCATTTCGTCACTCGCGATTCGCTATTATGGCCTTAGCCAGTTTGCTGCTGCTTTGTTGTACCTCCTTGGTAAATTTATGTCTGGCAATCAGGATTGAATATCGTATTCTGTTTGCGAATTAATGCTTCTGGTCTTAGATTACTTAGTGGGTCTATATCAGGCAAACAATATTGGCTTAAACTTGTTTATTTATTGATTACTTGGGGAATATTGTGTTTGTAGTATTAAGTGGGATAGTATCGTGTATAATCAATGTTCAATTAATATTAATAANTATTATGTGACACTGTTATACAATATCATTGGATTCGTATCAATTGAACTTATATAATGAAATTCTCGTCAATTAAATTTTTGACTGCAAACATTAATACATATCATGAAATTAATAATAAAATGGAAATTGCTTAAACGCGACAGTGGTGAAATGATTGAATAGAATGTATCAAATAAAATGTAATTTTGAACGAAGTCATGTCGATTGTGTAAGCCAGGGATTACTTACATGTCTGACTAATGGTCTACCAAGATCACTTACGAAGATTATTATACATAGAGTAAAGCAGTATATCTTACACTTAATTAATGAAATATTAATAAAAGATTAGAATAAAAGTAAATAATCTGATAAGTTACAGCTTATTAAAATAAAATATTTGATTTCAACAAAATCATTCAAAATAATGAAAGTTAGTCGTAAATTAATGTTAAAAATGTACAATTTTATTCCCAAAGGAAAAAAATCACCATTTACCTTTCTGCAATAGTCTTTTGTTTCAATGAAAATTTATTTCATATTGCAAATAAATAAATTTCGAATCGAATATTTAATTAATACAAAATTTAATGAATTAATGCAATATTATTTATAAAGAATGCTTACTTTTAATGATTTTACTAGATGTTATACTATAATTATTTTGTCCAAGAATGCAATATTCGATTTACTTGCGAAATAAACTAAATTTCTTACTTCTCATTCTTAAATTTCAACTTGCTTTCTATCAATAGCATGACTTTGATTGATCTTATACGTATGTACATGTATGCACGTTCGTGACAGCTACAAAATTGTTCATTTTACGGCACGATCGATATATTAACTCGATATCTACAAAGTGATTCTGTCCCTTTTTAAACTTTACTGCCGGTTCGTTCAATTTATTGAACAATAAAAGATTTCCAATATAGATTGCAAATATATAGTACAATTTTGATATATCTGATCCGAATGAACATTGATTTGGAATTTTACAGCGAACAAAGGTACAAAATCGAATGTGAGATCAGAATCTAAGAGAATTGCAAGTAGATTCTGCGACATAGTCCTGCTTCTGCAAACCTGCCTTTATAATACGAAAATGAAATTTTTTGGACTTGTAACAAGTTAGTATTAAATAAAATAATACTGATTATCGGTGTGTCCAAAAATATGTTGACTTGTAATCAATTTCTAAATTACTATTTTAATATTCACTGTAAAATTATTTGAAATATCGAATAAGATTGTAAATATATTTTACCAATTATATTATGCGTTCAAAGGATATTACATATGTATATTTCTATAGAAGATATATATAATATTATATATAGGATGTTATAAATATTTTGATATATGATACTTTAATTATTTTGACACACAGAGTACTACATATTCATAGAATACTCTAAATATTTGAATGCATAATATATTTGGAGGGTACTATTAATAGTTTGATATATTGGTAAAATATGATACGTTTATAAAATATTAAAACTATTTTGGTATATTGAGTAGGCTAGAATATAAATATTTCAAATAGTAGAGTATACCATTTGAATATGAAAATATATTTTGGTAAGTAGAATAGTTTCCTACTCCCATTATAAATATTTGAAACATGAAACGCTGCATATCCATTTTTTAATTTTCCATAAATATTTTTTTGCAACATATTATATATTCCAAATAACCACAACTATAATTTTCACATTTTGCCATGTCAGAAATTTATAGACAAATCAAACAAGAGGAAACGAAAATGATTACACCTGCCTTAAATCCCTCGTGCCTCAAATTGCAATCCGAAGAGAAAAAATAAAACTCTACATTTTCAATAACCATACACCATTTTAAATTCAACTTACAAATTCCTGCAATTTCCAGCCATTAATCGTCCATTTCGAATATTTCGAGCTCGCTGCTCTCCTGTACACAGCTTGCAGCTCGTCCGTAATTAATTTGTAAATAATTTACAGCCTCGTGAACGAGTGCAGAATTATTCAATGTCACCAGGCTTTAATAAATAAAACGACGCTGAATTCGACAACTCTATCCTTTTTCCCGTATCTCGAGAGGTCGGCAGCGCAGAAATGGCTCGAAACGAAGGCAGATTCCTCAGTTTGTCAATCGAGTACTGATTGCGAAACTACGATCGAAACAAGCTCACGGATTGCACCTATTCACGCGTTGATCGAGTATTACTTCGGGAGCCTGCACGAAATCCGAAGAAACGTGCTTCAATGTGATTAACAGGCCAAACCAACGTTCCTGAATTTCAGCAGTTTCGACAGATCCGATCTGATCGACGGTCGGCCTATCGGGAAATAGAATTACACCGGAAAAGAAACGATCGTAACGAGAAATGGATAACATTTCGATTGAGGTTTTACGAGCACCATCAAAGCGATCCGTTTTCCCTACTTTCGTGTGACTAACGATATGTTCTTGTTTGGTAAAGCCTGTTTTTTTATGGAGACATCGTTTAATCCATACTTGTTGGCTGCCGAGTGTCTATTGGAAGTAGATTACGTTTCAAAGGTTTGTGGCATGAATGATGATATTTATGTACGTGTAAGTGCAGTATTGTTATTGTAATTTGCGAGACATGGTTCGAAAGTAATGCAGAATAAGGAAGCATTTTCATTACTTTCCGTTTATCATATCTTCTTTATTTTCCATTTTTTAGAATGAGATTGAAGTGTCTCCTATGCTGCTGGTTTTTAATGGAGAGTTAAAAGCTGAATCTAATAGCGCATTAAAGATTTATATGTTTCCACTTATAAAACCTAAGTTCTCGTTCACACGATCTATTTCCGTGTGCAGGAGAAACAATTGTACCATTTTATGGTCGCTTTGAAAGCATTAATTTTTTATTTGAAATTGGACTCTCTATATATATATATTTTTCTTAATAAATAAGTATCTGTGCTTATCATTGAAGAATTATTAATAGCGTAATTAAAAACTATATAGCATACTATAGTATGCTATGAACATACTAGTAATGTAGTATACTAATATAGTTTCTACTATATGTTCAATATTATATACTAATTTCACATTTTGTATAGTAAATTAATTATTCTCTTACTATGTAAGTATAATAGAGTATTATATAGCTAATCTAACCCGTGTAAAGACACAATATTCTCATTTGTAATAATCTGAACGATATATACATAGGATTCGTAATAAGTTACTTAATTAAATTGTTTCATTAAATAGTTATTTATTAGTATTTTGTCAATAGCATATTTTGTATGCATTTTCTGTATGGTACGTTTTAAAATGGATATATTGAAACACGTATATTCTAAATGTCGAAACTTCTGCGTGGTACAATGGCCAGAGAAAAAATGCAATCCTATAAGTGACATATTCAGGTTTTCATTTCGACTGTTTTTTTAAGCAAATACAGAAATTCTCGCTTAATATCCTTTTTTTTTTGTATGAAATATACCTACATGTACTCTTTCAACGCGAAAATGTGAATTAAAATAGAATTTATAAATATGATATACGTTCTCAAATATATTTATCCTATTCTATTCTAAAAAGCGCAATTTTATAAATAAAATTTTAAAATATTCGAATCTTAATTTTTATATTCTCGATCCGTAATATATGTTTATTAATATTTATTATGAAATTAATAATCGGACGGAGGTTATTTGAACACAAAAATAAAAAGTCGATGTACGAATAGAAATACAATAAAATTTCAGATGAAACATATTAAATAAAATGCAATTTTAACTGAAATGATGTTTAACAGTATACGTTAGTGGACACTCGTTTAAACGTCTGACTAACCGTGCACCAATATCACTTATGACGAACATACGTTCAGCGTAATAGTATATTCGATACTTAATTGATAAAAGGTTAATAAAAAATAAAAACGAACGCACAAAATTTAGTCAATTGAGGATTATATGAAATAAAACACTTGGTGTTTGTAAAATGGTACAAAATAATACAAAACCTTAGATAAGTACTAAAAATGTGCAATTTTAATTTCAAAATAACAAATTTTCTATTTGCAATCTATTCAAATCTATTTATATATATCATAAGAAGTTAAGAAACCAAAAAAGCTATGAAGAAAAATGTATAAAAAGGTAAATTACGCCTCTCACCTATTTTTAACATATCAAAAATTATGGGAAAAAAGCTTTTCATGGCAAAGGGTGCCAAAATAACTCAGGCATGCATTTTATCCGAGGTTCTGAAGTAAATGCCACACTATTCCTCAAAGTCCTCTTACTAGAGTGCACCCTCACATTCACCATTTTCTGACCAGATTCTCTAGAAACCATGTTCCTATTCTTCAAGGCAAAGTAACGTCAAGTTGCCATCTCCAAACTCTTTCACGCACCTTCCAAACAAGATCTTCTATTCTTGGACAAATGAATTGCCTGTCCTCACGAGCACTTTTTTTCAAGTGCACGCAGCCACGAGTCTCTAACGTAAATTGTACAGACGAGAAATATTGTTGAGTTAATTGCTTTCAATGGCCCTTGAAAATACTTCAAAAATAGTCTGTTAAAAATTGAAATGTCTCTGTTTATGAATTTCAAGCCTGGATTATTTTACCAAATAATTTGATCCATTTGCTGCCTCAATAAGTCCATTAGTAAGAGTATCTATTTGTAACAATAAAATAATCATTTTATATAATTATTTTATTCAAAATATATGAAAAAGACTCATCATAAAAGGAAGCATTAACAGGTTTCATAAATTCTTCTATGTATTTATTAGTGTTATTTTATGTATGTATTAGTGTTTATTATGTAGCTCAAAATTAGATTTTTATTATGTACACTTTGTAAAAGTTACTCAAATTATTCAAAGCATATTGATATCTCAATTGAAAATAAAATTACAAAAGTTATAATGAAGTTTAATTCATATATTATATGAAACAGAAACTAAGATATTTACTTTCAGGGAAAAAGTACAAATTAATAGTTATTGACTATTTCTTATTCACAATATAAAAGAAAGTAGTATAACATTTAGTAAATTTATTACATATAACATAAATACAAATTTTTGCAATTATTGGAAACATATAGCAATTTTTTATTTTAATTCAGACATGAACTTGACTATAATTATTACTAATTTTTATTAAATACAACTACATATACTACATTTAAGAATCATAACATTCACAAAATAATTTAAAAATATAGTCAGTCTGTCAAGATGCTTTGAGTACCTTAAGTATATTTTTAATACTTATTTATGTTCAAATTGTCTTTTTCTTTTGTATGCTATACGTTTTCGATACTTGTACGAGCAAGAATTGATAGCAATTTATTACATTCAATTCAGAGGTATGAAATCGACGAAAAGATATTTTGTTTGAGGCGGTAACCATGGCAACAGGTGGTACATCCTTATGACCCTTACTCATCCGTATGGACGTCTTACAATTTCCCCTTAACCCTTCAGCATTATCCGTATTCATGGATGAGTAGAGCCTGCTAGAGGAAAAGGTAAGGGTGTAACAGTCAATTACCGAGAACTTCTCTTACTTTAGAGCCTTCGGAACGGAAATGTTAAATCACCAATTATGTTACCCTCTTCGAACTCATCATGCCGCAGTTGCCTCAGCTCTAATAAATCATACAATGTATAATTAACGCTTAAATTTGATAACGAGAACCCATAATGAAACACGAGTTTATTTCACGCAGATTGACGTTCAGACAGATTTATAGTAAATTAAGCAATTGAACTATTGTAAATTATGATAATAGTCTAAGTATTGTAAATTTACGATTAATAAAGTAATGTAATTTATGCAATTTATAATTACTGAACATAGAAAATTAAAGAAAATGTACAGAAAATTATAGATAAAGATATTTTCTGTGCAAAAAAAATAAAGCGAGGTTTTCGAGTAAGACAACACATTTTAAGTTAATATAAACAGTTACCTTATCAAGAAATAATGAAAATAAAAATCTTGAACTAAGAGTTGCTATCGATCAAAGATATAATTAGAATTTTCAAATACAGTGTAAATTAAACTGATGTAACAATTTTAAATAACAAGGCATCTAATTCAAGAGATAAGATTAGTGACTATATCATTTTCCAAAATAAAAAATACCCACTTCACTACTCTATGAAATATCAAATATTTTATATACAAAAATATTAAATATAATATAAGATAAACTAAAATAATATAACAATTTCCCAAAACAAGAAACACTATTCTTCACTTTCCTATAATAAGTAAGATATTTAATATATAAAAATAGAGATAAAAATAAAACATAAATTAATTTAATGTAACAATTTTGAGTCCCTACGTCTAATTTAGAAAACCACAATAACCACAGTATCATTTTTTAAAACAAGAAACGCTTATCCTATAAAATATCATCCAAAAAATCATAAAAATTATTATGTATTAAAAGTCTAATGAAAATACAACATAAATAAATCAAACAGAACAATCTTGAATCGCTGCATCTGTTTCAGACGGCTACATTAGCCCCGGTACGATTTTCAGAAAACAAGAAGCATAATCCGTGACAGCGGTGCAAAATATCAAATACCTAAAACGAAAAAGCATCCACTGAAAACAATTACAGTATCTCGCAATATTCCTCGCCTCACCGACCACCACACCCCAACAAACCAATCAATTATACACGAACACAAGTCCTCCGTTACGTATCATCCCAAAATTTCGTGCAGCACAGCCGCAAGCTTTTTAAGCGGACATGAACGGCGCAGCCTATTGTTCGCTTGGAAGCACGCTGAAATATTCCCTGTGCTTGTCCTCCGAAAGACCATTTCATTTGACGAAAAAGAAAAAAAAAAAAGAAAAAAAGAAAAAATGGAAAAAAAGAAAAAAAAGAAAAAAAAAAGAAAAATTCACCGAAAATCCGGTGACCATTTTCATCCCCATAGTGACCCGGGTAGCGGAAGATCGGTTGGCCACGACACGACAGGCCTATTGAAATATGTGAATAGCAACGTTGATGATCCTTGCTGCAGATGACGACGTATTGCTGGAATGTAGGTGGCAATTGCAGACCCTAAACCAATGTTCCGCATCAATTTACTCGAGTTACGTCGATATATCCTGTCTGATAGATGACGCACGGATAGAGCGTTTCTGTGCTGATTGATACCAACCCCCAGTACTTGTCGTGTGCTCGCTACTCAATTACATCCCGCTACTTGTCCTATCGATCCAAGTAATGCTGCACCGTCACCGCCACCGCCGCGGATCGCCAGGACAATGAGACTGCCCATATATTTGCCATGCACGTGAAACCGATCCGGCTCTTTCCCGCCACTGTCACCGACGCCTGCTACCACCGACGCCGCCGCCATCGCTGTCCGCCATCGACGACGTTCCTGTTCCAAATTGTTTGCCGTCGCTTGCAATTCCATTTCGTCCAAGTGCGTTTTAGAGATTTCGAGAGTCCGCCACGGGCAAACCGTGGCCGATGTCTGCCGGACGTTCAATAGACAGATCTCATCGGTGCAAACGATTTCCATTCTTTTTCCTCTACATCGAATCAGCTTTTTCACCGTCTTCCCTCGGACCCGATCCTGTCAAAAGCGGTTTCAATTTCCACCCGGCAGTGGATAGCTGATACATTGCGTTTCCCATGTATGCAAATGTAGGTAGGTCGTTGTTGGTCCGTCGACTGCAACTGATAATTCTTCGTTTGTGTCTTTGTTTGAGGGCCAGAGTAATTTATCCTTTGGGGAAATGGGATTTTGCAAATTGAATTTTGAACATTCTTTCTTCTGAAGTGTTGCGATAAAACAAAGAAGGTTAAACTTGTCTCGCCGTCCTTTTTACGGATTAAATCGCAATTAGAAACGAGCAACAAAATTTAGAAACTGGAACCAACAGACTGAACATACGTGTGACTGATCCAAAGAAGCGACGATCAGACGCATGTCCATAAACCTAAAATATTAGCGAAAGGTAATTCCTGTGCTTTTTTTACTCCTCCAGCAAAGACTTTTCCGACACACCCACAATTCAATCAGAAAACTCTATTTTTCCACTACCAAATCGTGTACCAATCAATCACAACATACTCGAACCGAATTCCAACACACATCGAACTGCACAGACAGAACTAAATCGAACATCAGACAAATTACATCACAACTAAATCAATCAGCAAACAGACCACATCAGAGCGCGATCGAACACCAAAATGACAACATCACGAACTCTATCGAATCAGAACAAAAACGAACATCAATCAGACATCGAGAACACGATCAAAAAACTATTTATAGAACGCATATAACACATCAATAAACCAATATAATAAAGTGTAAAACGCAAACCACAGTGTATTTTATTATAAAACTCAATTGGCTCAGCGTCTAAGAAAATAAAATAGCAAGGTGTTAGTTCATTCCAGCTAAAACAGGTTAGCGCATATAGAAAAAAAATTAGCATATGGAGAGAACCATAAGTGACAAGATTATCAGTAAATTGAAGGCTGGGAAAATTTTTCTGTCAATAAAAGAAAGTACTCCGTGTTGGTGCCGAATTGGCACAGCATGTCTTCTTCAACTTTAGGACTGACTGACTTCGCTGATACTCTCTTGATTATAAACAACGATCACTATTGGCCAAAGGATGACAAAGATCACCGCAGCAATACCGAGTCAGATAGCATCGGTGTTTATGTTTTTTTTTTAATTAACATTACTACGGGAATAGAATGAGTACGGTTCAGAGTGAATATCAAGAGTGATTGCTAATGTTTATAAGGTTTTATTATAATTAAGGTAATGTTTATGATAGAGACGAATGACAGCAACGAGTGAAAGTTTAGGGAGTCGTTCTGAGTATCTGAAGTATCTGGCACACACCAAAAAGCTAGGAATCATGGGAAATGCGTGAATGAGGAGGAAAGCCTGTGTATGAAACAAGATAATATTAAAAGTTCAAATAGGAGTGTAAGGACGCCCGTTTAGTTTTAAAGCAGTATTCTGGAGTCGATCGTGAATATTCAGTGTGCAAAGTATAAGTTAAGCATCTAGTTGCATTAAATAAGTCATTTTTGTTATTAAAAGGTTTTCGTTTCCGTCAACCACCCAACAATTACTACATTACTACCTCACACGATCTCGCAACACCCATCGATGATCTTCGTCACTCTTTCTGTATAAAAAATAGTGGTCATTGTTTATAATAGAGGAAATGTCAGCGCGATTAGCTCTCAAAATGAAAATTCGCTGTACCAATTCGACACGAACGCATAGTAGTTTAAGCGATTAGGTATTTTAGTGTAGATGCATCGAATCCATGGTAATTTGGAGTTCCATAGCATTCTAAGAGCAGTTATGCTAACGGTACGGATCCAAGCTGCGGTCTAATTCAACTTGAGTGATATAGATCAGGTTAAGGTTTTAAACTGATTGCGAATTGGTGCGAATCGATTGTGACACTGTTGACTGATTTTGATGAAATATAACGAAGCGAATCGAAATCGTCGTGGATGCGTGTTTTCCTATTGATTGTGTATGTCGGTTAGTGGGGTGTATTGGTTTCGCCGGTTTTCGGTGGTAGGAGATGTTTAAACAAATTCGGACAACTGTGACAATCAACTAGTGGTGTTTTATGGCCCTTTGCTAGGATTCGACACGCGTGGCTGTCCAAGTGACACGAGTGTCCTCGGGTAATAAACAAATAAACCAATTTCCAACTAGAATTGAAAAGTTTGGTCTTGGAACCGAGCAATTGCTTGTGACAGTATTTGATAGTACAACTATTTAATAAAATAGAGTTAGTATTTGCGTAATTTAATGTACTATAATATTATTTCTTACTGAGATCGGATCGGGAATATATGACTCTAGATCCATTTTCAATTATTTTGTCACAGAATTACTTATTTTCACCGTAGGATTTTAATTATTAGTAACTAACAACAGCATAGGTGTTATATTATTAAAGGCTGGTTGTTCCAATACCGAAGGAAATTAGGAAAGGGAATGATATATGAGGGGAGCACAATGAATAGTTTAGTACTCGGTTGAACCGTAAATAGGTCCAAATTAACGAAAGACAAAGCAATAGAAGAAATAAACAGAAAAATAAATTGTACAGGTTTTTAAAATCTACTTATATTTTAAATAATTATAATAATGAAATTATTTCATCATAGATATTTCTAGAAAGTTGTCAAAAATATATTAAATTAAAAATCAAAAGTAAAATATTCCAATAAACGGATAAATGGTTTTAACTTGCACTTAAAATTAATATTATTATATCAATTGAGCTTGTAAACATATTAAATCGTTGTATAATATTTTATATACACTTATGAATCTTTTCGACAATCGAATTAAACAATTAAAGTCAATTAGTTCTACGGGTAATGGATTTAGCCAATCAAAATTTTCACGAAGTATCAAAGAATGCATTAAACCAGCACAATAATATTGGTATAAAAATTTTCCACGTCAATATCGTTTACACTTCATGATCAAAGCATATATATTTTATTAAAAGATTGGTCACGTGTTGTGTCACTTCAATTTCTACATTGCGAAATAACCTTTATTTTAAAATATAAAGCCGTCAATTGACGAGGTATGAACGAATAAAGTCCTTTGTGTAATATTTTAACGATTATGAAAGAAAGCTTTTTCGAAGCAGGAAACAAAGAGAAATCCGAGTGCAATGATTTAAGCTTTCGGGAAGACAGCAAAGGTAGTAGGAGCATAGTGCAAGCAAATTGTATGAACGCAATTAATTAAGTTGAAATGAAATCTGTGCTACGTAAAAAGAGGAATAAAAGCAGCGCGATATGGTTTTCTCTCCGTGTTTATATTAAATGGATTTCAATTGTATTATAAAGTTTTTGCCTTAATAAACTCGTTGCAAGAGACCAAGCAGATTTTGCATCAAACTGTTATTTACCGGTTTCCTTTTTTACTTATCAACAATGTTCACTGTGTAATGGAAATTGACACGCATGACTGACTTAACGCATACAAAAGTATTTCTTCAAATTTTGTTTAGTAAAATTAACAGAATTATTAAATAATAAATTGAGGTACTGATACAGGACCAGTATGAATAAAAATAAATGATGGAAAAATGCAGAGTCTGTCGAGGTTGAGGGAATTAATTCTGTTATTAGCTATAAATTGTATACAGGGTATTTAAAAGGTAAAATATTATACCGAATGTTTATAAATAATAATTTAATATTAAAAGAATTGATTAAAGAGCCTATATTGATTAGACATCTTTTACAACGGATTTATGTTAAAATATATCTACAATTTATAAAAAGTTGATAAACTATTACACATATTGTCAATAAAAAATTGTTCACAGCGTATATTTGTAATGAAAGTGGAGAAAGAAATAAATTATTGGCTATAACAACGGAAAAGTAATAATTAATGGAATCAATCAAGTTTGGAAAATATTAGAAAAGAAATACATTATAATATAATATTAAATGAAAATACATTATTTCAATAAGACTTCCTTCGAAGTTACGTATTTCAAGATTCGGAAAGTATTAAAAAATCTCTTTTCCCTTCGTTCTTTAATGTAAAGAGCATCGTAAAATTGAAATTGAAAAAATGAATTCCATTTTATATAGATTTTGAGCTGATTTGAAATCCTTAAAATGACGTTTATATGGAGAAATGTAAACTGTATAAAATTTACGAAATTCCGGAATACGTGCATATTATATTTCAACTCGAGTTATTTCTAGAAATTAAATTTTAGAGAGGATTTTCCGCAGATTATTATCTACTAATACCATATTATTTTTCTCGTTATATACAATACCAATTAATTAATTGTATACAATATAAAATATCAATTTGATATCAAATCGCATATCAAATTGTTATCTCTTTGTTTTCTGATAATAACAATTCTTCATCTCGATCTACCGTTAATACCCTCATTTTATTTTCCATGTTTATTGATGAATATGAAATCGAATAAACGACTGTATCATAAAATGGAATGCAAACGGCTAATATCACTGAAATTTTATTTTATCTTTTAATATAAGCGATTAAGGAAACAAAGTCTCAAGATCTTTCCTGTTTTATAAAACAAATTTAGTTATTCACTTTCAGTATACTTTTTAATCTTTTAATAAACGTTAAATTAAATCCTATTAATAAAGAGAAACCAAGCATTTACTTGGTCAGGGATTTTTTAGTTCGTTCGTGAACAATGTAAGATAGCAAGCATTGTTAAGCTGAAGCACTCGTTTCTGGTTGATGTTTTCAATGCGTTCGTCATGCCGGATTTGTTTCAACATTTTCTACATAATTTGTCCTGCATTCTTCATGGAACGTTTAAAGCTTTTCTTTTTTTCGTGGCGTGGTACTGGTTACAGTCTGCAATACTTACTACTAAAACTTTCAAGTAGCTATTGAAAAGATTTCGTATTTACATTATTTTCTCAATTAATAAAAATTGAATTTAATATTTGATTTCTTATTCTTTGACTAATTTATTCTATACATATGTTGTATATATATAAATATATCGTGAATATATTTATGGAATTTTTAATAATTTTTAACTCTTTGAAATAATAAAAATAAATAATGAAGTTTCTAGAGTAATATTATAAGTAAATTATGTTAACAGAATTTAATTTCGATATTTTATAATGACATAAAACAATTACTATTATTTGATTCAATAATTTGTTAAATAATAGCATACTAATAATGTCAAAATACATATCATTCTCTTAAATATTCAGGATTTACTGTACAAAGGTATAGGATTAATCATGTCTCTAAAGATACACGAAAATTAAACGTGTAGTCTGAAAATGTCGTTAACAGATAAAGAGGATTAGTGTACACATAACGATCTTGTTCTATAAAAAAATTGGGCAGAAAGTGAAAAGCTTGTCAGTAGCGATACAGGAAGGTCACATAATTAAAAGTTTATTCATTTCAAGTTGCAAACTCGGCATGAAAATTGCGGATTTAAATTTTATCTTTCCAGATTCTTAATTAAAAGTTCAAAGTGGGCCCTATTTTACTTTATTAGGTCGAGTTTGGCAAATGGCTCGGTTCTCGATTCAATTTCATATTTCCCGCGCTTTCGAGGTGCGACAATTTCTCGAATAGCAGGCTCGATTGTCAGGCAACTTAACACCAGTCACGACAGCGATATTTACACGTGACGTGCAACCTGCTCGCGTGAGAAGATTGATACCTTTTAATAAAAACTTTGCGTTTATAAAACTTTCAGTCTTTCGAGTTACGGCTAACGGGAATCAAATTTTCTTCCAGGAATATTTTAATCTGTCCAGGAAAAATTCTGCATCGTCAAATTTTAAACCGGTCTGTTTCCTTGGCTAGCGAGAAGTTGGAATCTACTGTGAAACTTTCCATGCAAGTGAATCTTTTCTACAGCTTTATAGTTCGCTTATTATTCATTCGTGTTTCAGAACGGAGTTTCGTTTATGTTTTCATTTATGTTTTCCCATCTTGAATACCGTAGTAATGTAAAAAGCTTCTAAGGCTTTTCAAGTGCCTCGGTAAGTTCTCAATTCTTTTATGAAATTTTTCGTTTTATAATATCAAGTTTATTTACTGGGAATATATTTTCATTCGCGTTGGAGAAATATTTAACTTTTCCTTATTTTTTTTTTTTTTT
>NIJG01000341.1:99378-110551 GCA_002201625.1 Euglossa dilemma
GACCTGATACTCTACTTATTTTTATGAAGCAGTAATACAAAAAAATCCTGCATTCTCTCGTCAAGAATTGTATGCGTTGAGTTTTTGCAATGACCGTAGACCAAGGATTACGCTGTTTAATCCAATAATAAATTTATGTGTGGAATCGATGGTGGATATAGATATTCGTTAATCGATTGAATGTTTCGAGGACGAGTGCAAGCGAGTTATACATTATGTACCAGATTAGTGTCGATACATTCATTAATCGGTAATGGATCGGTAACTGATTTCTGATTTGAATAGTTTAATGGAAACCATCGACTTTAAAGTATTACGCTTCAGTTCGGCGTAGCTGCATCCATTAATCGGCAATTTCGTTATTAATCCAGATTGGCCAATAAAACTGTCGACTTTAAAGTGTCATGTACCAGTTTAGCAAGCTCGAATCTGTTATTTTCAAATTCTGTCATCGATTTTCCACGATTCCCCCACAGTTTATGCATAAATATTTCACGCCTATTATTATTTATATTGCAAACGTTATATATTCCTTTCGCAAAATTGCATATGCTTCGTTGGATAATTTACTTTATTAAAATTTAAATATTTCGAATTTCTCTTTCTGTATAATAATTTGATAGTATATAGCTACGTTTTGAATAACTTCAAAAAGGTAATATTCCCCTAAGCATCGTAGAATTTGTATTAAAAAATTTAAGAAAATCAAAAGTTAAGAGTAAACAGCGGATTTTCATTTAGTCATGTGTGGAAATATGTAAGATACATGTATAATATATGTATATGTTATGCATATACAAAAAGTTAAAATAATAACAATTAACAATTTAAAATAATATATTATACCAGTTTCCTTTTAATCTTCCATTTTTACTATGCCATATGATGTTGGCAGGGTAGATTTAATTCTATGTGAAACCTAAGTACATATATGGACAGTCAAACATACATATTCATATTAGATTCTCATTTCCATGATATTATCAATAATTGACTATTAATCAGTCTTCAAAAATTCAAATTAATATACCTCATGATAATTTATATCCAGGTACAAATTATATTACAATATTTAATAAATTTCATAATTCATGCACAATATTTATAACATATATAATTTCTACAATTTTTAAGATAAAATATCATAATAATAAGTGCGAGATATGATACTAATAAGGTATAATATTATACAGGTATTATTCTACATCACGGTATACTATAACACGGTTTCGCTATAACACGATTCATAAATTGCGAGGACTCTCCTACAACACGGCATCCTATAATACGGTTTCGCCCTAACACGATAAAAAAATTGGAAAAACCTTTATACCACGGTGTACTTCTCCTGTCTTAACTGTTTGAGTCCGAGAAATTTTTGTAAAAAATACGAAGAAATTTGTTAAATTAAAGTCGAATGAAAATAATATGTTTGTCTTTTTTGTTTTGTGTTGTACATACATTTATATTTTTAATAAAAATTAAGTTTCTTATGTAGAATTAAAGAAGAAAAATTTGTTGTTAATAAGTTTTCGGAACGCAATCCTCATTTTTGTATATGCTCTGAGTCTCATGCAACACGGTTTCGCGCAACGCGACATTTTCTAGGAACCTATCTACCGTGTTATAGGAGGGTTACCTGTATTTTATATTTACACGTAAACATGTTAAAAACAATTCAAGTGGCTTTATACAGAATTAAGCTAAACCTGTAAATCATAAAAGCCAATGAAAAGAGGAATAAAGTCACGATACCTAACAAAATAGAGATCGACGATAGAAGAAAATACGCAAACATAAAAAGAAATGAAAATAAGTGTCATAAGTGATACTGCATCAAAACTCCATAAAAACGTTTCCAATTATTCGCAGGCATATTCATCACATTGCTCAGGTCCTGCAATGGCTTTCAGGCTGTCTGAAAGCGCTTGTCATTTTACATTCACGCGATCCCATCGATTCCCCTGGCCAGAGACCTTCTTCCATCGAAGAACAGTGGATTTTGACGACAAGCAGCCTTAATCAATTCCCGGAACAATGAAAAGCATCTAGAATGGAGAATCTGGGAACGACAGAGGACCTTCCGCTATGTTTGTAACACAGGACCTCTTAATCCCGAGCTTATCGCCGTGGACCGAATTGGATCGTGCCATATTCTGTTTGCACCCGACTTGGACGAAAACGAAGTCGTTCCAGCAATTAGAGCGATATGTTCTCAGGAATCCCGGCGCGGATCCGCAAACCTGATAAACACGCGCCGCGATCGATACGATCCACATGCATCGCGAGGCGGTTGCATTTGGCACGTGTCACGCGTTTCGACGTAACATACGACACTTTGTCGCAGTTGCGTTTCATCGGTCACATTCCTATCGATAGATTCCATATTTCCTAGATTTTTAGATATTCTTTGTGCGCGCAGAGAGAATTGTTTGATATATTCGTGAAGGGCTGACGGTGAGGGACAGGACAGGGGTTCAAAGGAATTGTGTTACCGGTGCAGAGATTGTTTCAACGAGGTGTGTAACTTCGAGTGGCAAAGGGGTTTTGAAGTTTGCAATCAGTCAGTCAGTGATCACAGTGGAAGCTTGGTTATCCGAATTCTTTGCTATCTAAGTCGGTGACTCTTAACCGAGCCTCTGAGAAGTATTGGAAAGAGTGTGGATATGACTTGCTGTTGGGTTAGAAACTACTCCTTTTTGATATTTAATGTTTTTTCATTTCATGTTATCGAATATATAATACGAATATTACATACGTTTGTATTTCTAACTTGGTTAACTGAATTATTTGCTGACTAAATTGGTAATTCTTAATCGGGATTCTGTGAAGAAGTCACAGGAAGATACTGGAAAGATTGTAGGTGTGATTTGTTATTAGCTTAGAAAGTACTACATTTGTCTGATATTGAATATTTTCTAAATTATATCTCTTCTTTTGTTGTTATGGAATCTGTAATATAAATATAATATTCAAGAACAGATATATACGTGACGTTTATGTTTATTTTTGTTATTAGATTCTTGGCCTCCTGGACTTTTCTTTGTCAGGAAGTTTAAAACGCAAAACTTTTATGCGATCAAAAATATCCTGCCACTTTGCACAGGTCGAGAATCATTGATGTAATCAAATATTATTACTAAGCTATGATTTATTGTAGAATTCAGGCAATCCCTGTAGTAATACTATAAAAAAGTTTGCAATGTATAAATTTTGGCAATTATTTTAAATCTATTTTTTAGTTTTGTTAATATTAAAAATTGTGCAAGATTAAAAGTTTAAATTCTATCTTTTTCTGTATATACTCTTTTGACTGTATATCAATATTTGAAAAGAGTAACCAAATTATATTTGATTTCTTTATATGATGAAATGAAATAGTGTAAACACTATTTCATTAAAAAATTTATATAAATTTAAAAGGAATACAGTTTATAATTTTTAAATTTCTAATTTTAACGTATTATACCTCTAATATACTAATGTCTGTTTCAAATCTCCATATTCTTAGCATAGTTAAATCAATGTTTTTGGAATATTGAGACAGCGTTGTCAAAAATATCCTCGATATATACGTGTTAACCTTCATCAAAACAAGATATGCACCCCTTTCTTTCGTTTTTGTCATATAGTCACCCTTCTATCACAGCTGCTGACGTCAAGAGGGTTGGGATGTTCAGGGATGAGTCTGAGTTTCGTTATGGTTAGGACAATAGGGCACAGATCAAGAAAAATACGATTTCAAAGAAATTGCCAAATCCGAAGCTTCCCTAGAAAAATGAACCCTTATATAATTTCACTTCGTTGTCAAATTTGTTCTGACAAGGACAAGGTAGCTCTGGTATGTTTTGGCCTATGGAAAGCTAAGGGTGCAAATGTCTCTATATTTCTGTGTCATCGACATTCGTTTTCTTCGTCCCCCACTTAATATGTAAGCAACAAATTTCATAACAAATTAGCAACTTCTCTTTCTTTTTACATTTATTTCCATTTATTTGCGTTATAATTATATTTATTCTTTTTATTTAGACTGTAATGTAATGTAATATATTTTTATGTTCATTCGATTACGGTAGAGTTCAAACATTTTTATAATGCAATTTACTTAATAAAATAATATTCTATTATACATGTAAAGTAAAGAAATAACATATTCTGCCACAATGAAAGATTTATTTTGAATTTCCAATTTCAACGATTGGGTTTAATAGTATATTTCGTTTTAAGTACTGATATAGCGCATTTAATTAATATGTTGAACTATAGTTAGCAAGTGTAATTATACTGCCCTAATAAATAGCTAAATATTCGATACTGTAGTTGATTGGGGTTACGTTGATACAGAAATAATTATGTCATTGAACTTTAGCATCATTTTGCTGATAATTGATTTTAACTAATTATTTAGAGAATTTGTTATTTCAGTTAATATCATGAAGTATTGCATATACGATATATTTAAAAAATTCGAAATTTTCGAAAGGAATAAAACAAATAAAATAAGAAAAGACGAAACAAACAAACGAATTAAATAAATATGAAAAATATAACTGCTTCGGATCATTCTTACGTATGAGACAAAATAAAGAAAAGATTTTTATATATTCAACTGATTTCTCCATATGGGAAAAAATGAAGAAGCTATTTAAATTATAATTATAATTCATGATTAAATTAAATTAAGCCATAATATTATATTATAATATATTAACTTTGTATTATAATATTTTATATAAAGTCAATGATTACCGCGTGTTTTCACAGGGTCTTAAAGAAATATTGTCTCCTCTCTTTGAGCTTCTAACAAAAATGACTATAATAGCAAACTCCAACGTAATGCTGCAATATTTACTACAAGTTCTTACATTTTACAGCCTATTAAATTTATCTTTCCTCTCGCACATACTAAGTAACGTATATCTTACGAAGTAATAAAAAATCTTTCTCTGTCAAAGGAATTTACGATAAAATTGCCATCATCGTACGAAACAGCTTCACAATAAAAGGTAGACGGTAGTACTTTACAGACGCAATAAAGTTACAAGGAACTGAAGTGTTACACTCAATCATTTTAAATGTTCTCAATGCGTAGCATAATTAAAATATGCATTATTTGACGCGGAGTATTTTTATAAACACTTTTACTGAACATAGATAAATTTCATTTGATATAAATATAGAAAATTAATATTAAATTAACTAATAGTTTTATGTTAAATTTAAAGAAATCAATTTTTAAATAACTCTTTGTTTTCAAATAAAATATTAAATAATTTTAAATATAAATAATGCTGTAAGGTTGTATTTTAAGGTTGTCTTGGTAGATAATTTGAAGTATTTAATCTCAGAATTGTTCTTATTTCAAATAGTCTTCTAGGTGAAGTACTGTGAGAAAATCTGCACTCTCAAGTCTCCTTAACACCATGAATTACAAATTCATCTCTATACACGTTTTGAAAATTATTTTATCTCTCTATCACTAAATTGAAAATCTTCAATTTTAAAATAGTTTTCTATAAATTAAAAATTTATTATGATCCTAACTTATTAATCATTTTTAATTTTGGCTCTTATGGATGAAATAACAATGTAATTGCAGAAAGATTATTACAGAGAGTTCATGTAATAAAATAAAAAATAATATGAATAATTGTTTCAGATAATATTTATTCGTATAAAGTGCAAATTAAAAAGTTATTTTATTTCATAGTTAAGTAATAAAATAATTTAAAAGAAAATCATCTTCCTGATTAAAAAACGAAATCATATTTGTTCAAAAATAATCCAGGAGTTAAACAAGTTAATATTTTATTTAAATTATAATTTTTCAAATATTTTATTTCAACAATGCTCAGCACTGATTCGTACAAAGTAAGCGTTTATATAGTAATTAATGGAGAATGTCTGGTCTTTTTTAAGTTGGAACCCTACATGAAAAGTTTCACTTTCTTCTCACGTTAAAGTGGTTTTAACTTCGTAATTCAAGTTGCGGACAGCTTTAGATTTTATGCTTGTACTTTCGTTCCTTCCATTTACGACGCGATAAAAAAACGGCGTGCACGTGTCATATAGTGAGAGCACAATTCAAGAAATCATCTCATAATATTAAATGAGAATTAATATTATAGTGGAATCTGCAAGCATTTTTATAACATTAACTAACCTTTAAAAAAAATGTATATAAAATTTATTCCAAATTTTTACTTAAATATACTTAAAAATTATCATTAATAAAAGTGCAGTATAGTATTATTTTTTACTTTATATTACTGCCAGAACAGATTAAAAACTTTTTGTTGGATAGCTTAACGAAATTAAATTAGTTAAGTAATGTATTCAATTGTGCATTCATTTATTCATTAAAAATTTTTGAAAATATTGCAACTAGATTTGTGCGAATGTATTGATCTAGTACGACTATTGAAAACGAAAATAAATTCACTCAGAAATTTAAAAAATCAATTTTTTAATATTTGTATATTTCTTACTTTCTGAAATATATATACTATAAATGAAAAGTAGGATCGAAAAGATCTTATGTATTAATTAATGATAAATCTTCTTTCGAATATCCTATACGAAGCCAATATTTAATTTTAATTTCAGTTTAGAAGTTACTTTATTACTCAGAAGATAGTTAATTTAAAAAATTCGCAAGTCGTTACTCTGTTCCTTAACTTTTATCAGTAAACCAAAATTTTTAATATAATAATTCTTCAGCTTTTAAGATACGTCTAGTAACTTAAATAAATGTCAAACCAATTTCAAATATAAATTTAATAAAAACTGACAATATACGCGTATACCTCATTTGTATTACTAATTAGACTAATAGTATTAGACTAATAAATACATACCGATAATTATACATCATTTTTTAATCCAAAATGAAACGCAAATATTTCCAAATTGTTCGAACATGTTACACAGCAATTACAATTAACCTGGCAATTATGCATCGCACCAAACCCTTTTCGGCTCCACATAAATTCCTCGCAGCTAATGCTTTTACGTTCCCGATACAAAGCAACGTACAGAGCCACATTTCTCTTCCGAGATGTATACTTTGAAAAGAACAACAGTCGCACATTTCACCGTTTTTTTATTGCTACTCTGGTTTCCTCCCCTGCACCACGATAGACCGGGGAGGAAAAAAGGAGAACAATCGGCTCCCTTGTGATGTTCAAAGGACTCATTTGCAGCGGGCTACTCGGGCTCGTGACAACAGTGTGTGCGTTCGTAAGATGGCCAATTCGAGAGGATTCCTATTTTCGATAAATCGGCTAAACAGAAATCCATGGCCGCGGCTGATCGTTGAGTGGTCGCGGAGTTGTGGGCCACGAGGATTACTCCCGATTTGTTCCCGATGTGTAGCGTGCTGTGATGGAAACGATCTCAATAAATCTCGCGAAATGAAATCCAAACTTCCACGCGTTTCAGACTCGCCCTTGCGAAAATCCTGGATTTTCAGCGAACGGTGAAGCGAGTGTCGACGGTTTCTTCGAGAACCGCGAGAAACTTCGATTCGAGAGATTTCCAGCGATTTTCGAGGAATGTTGACCGTTGCTTTCGTTCAGATAAGTATAGATATCGGTCGCGAGCGTTGAATCACGATCTTTCCTGGAAGAAGAAGAAATAATTTGGAAGTACGAGGTTACTTAGGAACACTCGGCTTATCGCGGTTTATGCTGTCGTTTTTCAGTCATTATCATGACCCATTTCACGTGACTGGGAAGGGCGCGCTACTGGGAATTAATTTTTCAATGAAGTAATAATATTTCTCTTCTCTACGCTTGAATATTTTACCGATATACCTGGTATTCCTTTTCCCAGAGCTTCGCGGAAGGTTCGATGAAAGTATTTGAGGATTTGAAATAATGGAATCTTTCAGATGTTAAGTATATTATTGGATTATTTGATTGCGAATATCGGAGATATTGTAGATTGGTAATATCTACTGTTCTTCAATTATTTTGCTTGTATAATGAGATTACAGGTGGGAGAATTTAATTATTACAGCAGTACCTAGTTAACGTAGATTGGTACATATTTAATTATTAAAAATCATCGTCAGGATTAATCAATAAAATTCGAAACAGGAGAACTGAAATATTGTCGAAAATTATTATCGCTTTTTCCATTTATTTATAAATAATCTACTAAGTTACTGAATCCTCTTCCTAAAATATTTTTCTTACTAACTAAAATTAGAAGTAACTTACTAAAATTAGAGATAGTAGGATTTAATTAATTAATTACTATCGCAATTCGTATTTAACAGAATAACATTAAATTTCGAAAGTAGTTACACGTCCACCTTTATATATCGGACGAACGTTCACGTAAAACACAGTGGCCCATTTAAAAGTTTCTATAGTAATTGCAAAAAGGTGTTTTGTCTTCTCGAATTTGTAATGGCCGGTTCCCTTTGTCAAGCAGAGCCGGTGAAATATTCTGAAACGAAAGTTCGCCGTGCATCCGATCAATATTACATCCGCATCTGACTTCGCTACTTTTCCACCGTGAATTAAAGCCAATAACGCAATAGACTTTGCCGTTTCCCAGGCATTCTTTCTTTCACCGTTGAAAGTTTATTGACCCAGCCAGATTCTATTTTCAGTCTTTTCATTCCCTCATCAAACCGACCTTACTTAGCTGTTCCTCCGCTGAACAGTTCCACCTAACCTCGAATTCTCCCGCGCATCGCCTACTGCGCGTCTCACGCGCGGTGGCCAATCCGCTTTCCCGTTGCGATACAGCCCTTATCGCCACGGGGACGAATGGAAATAAAGAACGGAAAAGAGTTCGTTTCGTTTTTAAAGCGATATTCATCCATCTGTCGACGTGTTGCTTACTCGATGCGCAAAATTGTCAAAGGGAATTACAGGCTACGGGTTTTTCTTCGTGCAATGTTTCCACGGGATCGTATTTCTGTCTGTTTGCTTGCAACGTCGACGAACGTAGCACTGGTCCGAGATAGTTTACGATTTCAATTTTTGGTAATCTAAACCCGTCCTTGCGAAGAATGAAATGGTAAAGGGAGAACAGTGCAGATAAAAGTTTTTGATTTAATGTTGCAACCTCAATACTGCTACAGTTGCTCGCGAAAGTATCACACCACCTGAGCACCTCGTGCTCAGCTTTTGACC
Organism: Euglossa dilemma; assembly: GCA_002201625.1. NCBI lineage: Eukaryota > Metazoa > Arthropoda > Insecta > Hymenoptera > Apidae > Euglossa > Euglossa dilemma. Next base: position 108,528 of record NIJG01000341.1, read on the forward strand.
AGTTTTCGATTAATTTTTCCTAGCTATACTCGATTTTATTTTTAATCAGACTGTTATCGTGGAATAAAATAACGAATTTTAATTCTTTCTTGCACTTATACGTAATTTTGTATCAAATATAGCGAGTATCTGACAGAGCTGAATACTTTTGGTGCTAACTGTGTTTATTCTTGTGAAATATATCTTTCGATTTGTAATATTTCGTTGAGAAAAATTTCGTTTGGTCTCGAAAGTAAAGCACGTTTTCAAGTACATTTTTTAAGCTCCGACAGCGATGACAGTAAAATACCGACGTAAACATAAATCAAATTTGAACGAATCCTAGTCTCGTTACAAATTGGAATAAATTTATGCGATTATTACAGAATGTTGTTTCTTTCTTGTATATGCGATCTTTTCGCAAAACTACAGCACGAGCGCATATTTTACCCGTTTTTGCATCCAACATTAATCCCTTGCTGCCAACGTATCTCGAGGGATACACAATGTATATTTTACCTATTATCTTCTTTTTGCATATACGAATCTCTGTTATGATTTATTATACACATTTAAAACACGCATAAATTATGTTTTCCGCTTCATAACTTTTCTACAGCGAGAATCATTTTCAGACTAATCCGTTTTATTTTGCTTTTATCGTCGCGAGGCGCGAAAAGTGGTATAACGCATGAAAATTTTTTCCATTCTTGTCGTAAAGATTAGTATACTTTAGCTTGTTGCAAGTCAGAACGATATCTCTTTCCGATTTCTCATTCTATACGTGAAATTATCAACAGACAAACTGCACTCATCTTACATCATTTTATATTCAAATACAAATTAAAATTGAATTCTAACCATTTATTATTCTACTATATGAAAATTCTTTTATGCGAACACTTTAATTATATTAAATTCTGCAGCCTGTAACGTATGGCAATATACATATAAAAATCTCACATAGCATTTAAATATATTAGAATTAACAATTCACACGAGTATTAAAAATTGAATTATTATTATTACAGTTTATTCGCTTGCTTACCAGTCAGCAAAATCTTCGAAATTATCGACTGTGAAGCCTGATACTCGAAGTTACGTCGCAGTTCAGGAACTAACAGCAAAAGTCACTAGACACCGGCCGACACTTCGACAAAGTCACTAGCGCGTTCCGATCGCATTGCATCGTGTCAGGTTTCGTCGTTTAGTTTATTTAGAAATATATCTGTGACACGTAAAAATGTAACCCAGGAATGGTGTTATCACGACAAGAGGCGAAACACGACTGACCTGGCTGATACGTAAATCTAAGTTCTACCTTGACTCGCGCGCTGAGGTCAAGTTGAAATACAACAAAAATATTTTCTGTTTGGATCCGCTGACAGAAATGTAAACGTGATGTATAAACCCCGCTGGCATACTCGTATTTTGGAACTTCGGAGCCCTGAATTGCTACAGCCGACCGTCCATACAGGAAAGTAATCAACTTTTATAAAGGATTCGCATACAGCAAAGTCAATAACGTATAACATTTCTGGCTAAATAACTCGAGCGATATTTACGTGGTATTTATGTCGAATGGACGGAGTGGCTCTATGCTGGTAATACAATTCGGAAGGAGGTAAATCTACGTGAAAGAGCGAGTCAACATTTTTTCATGCGAAACTGCATCTTTGAGTGTGTCAATGTTAGCACGTGATCTCATCTGGCTCTATTAGGTATCATCGCAAACTACCTGTTTGGGTTTATTACATTGAGGCGTGAAAGAAAAGTGTGGTACTTTTTGGTTAAGAACATTTTGTCATTAAAGTCTTTACGTTAAATATATATTAAATTCTAAATTGAAATTGACAATGGAAATAAATGAAAAATTAACAATTATTATACTTGTCTGTTACATGTATTAATATTAGCCTCACCAATTTGATTGAAATAATTTATTCCAGAATTCTCCATTTTGCAATTAGAAAAAAACATGCAACTGATTTTGGAAATATTAATAATAACTCTTTCAAGGTAGTTATAGTATTAAATGTGCCTTA
>NIJG01000341.1:127033-137865 GCA_002201625.1 Euglossa dilemma
ATGCCAAAATCAAAAGTATAACGAAAACAAGAAGACAAATATTCGCATGTAAAAAAATCTGACATTTCATATGCACCAACCTAATATATAAATTTATTTCTCATAAATATATAAGATACTAATATTGTGCACGACTAAAAATCGGATCTCCAAGGTGGAAAGTCAGTCTAGAGATAAGAATAGAGGCTAATGACTCTGCTCCACTACATGGCCAACCAACTGCTAGATACAGAGAGGCTAACTGGCACAAAGTTACAGGTTAATCGGCCCATCCAATTTTATCAGGTGCTCGTTACTTCCGATATGTAATAAACTGGTATCTCCCAACAAACCCCTTGCTTTCTGTTCTTAGTCCGGCTTGTACAGCTCGTTACGTGGCAACGTATGCATGAACCACGTAGGTACATAGTGAGGGCATAGGACAATGCAACGTCTGTCGCAGATCTAGTTTCGCCAGCAGCAAAATATGCGCCCAGCGTGCAACACGTCCACTGTTTACGCCCAGGATGTGCACACATGAACACCTTTGTTAGCATTCCGCTTTACATTAGCTCTTAATTTTAGCGGACAGCAGTTCTGAGCTGATGACTCTGACACGTTAGAGACAACACGGTAGAAACGAAGAATCATGTACGATTGTTCCTTTCCAGCACATGGCAACAGTGACGTGTATCAGAAGGTAGACTGAAGGGAGAAGAAGGAGAGATAAACTTGGAATTTTTATTCAGGTTTGATAAGAACTGAATTATTTTGAATTAGAGAGGTAGCGTAGCATTACTTTGCATTATAGAAGTAGCACGATAGAAGTCTAAAATTACCTATGATTATTCTTCTACAAATGATCAACCGTGACGTGTATTAAAGCTGAGATTGGGGTAATGAGAAGATGAGACAAAAAAAGAATTTTTTTAATGTGTGTCATTCAGGAGTGTATATCGTCATTACTAGGTTGTTCTTGATTGGTGACGAAACGGACGGCTCTTGGAGGAATATCTAAGTTTCTTCGTGGTGTTGAATGGACTGTATGTGGTTGTATATTAGGTCGTCCCATAAATTCGTGCCGGTTTTTACTTTTACCATTTAAAATTATACGTCGAATAAACCTATAGATGTTAAGAAAAAATTTAGTAGAACTTTGGTTCTACGACTTCTTCCTATTTCGTTGACAAAGACATTAATTATCGATATAGTTTATAAAATGCGGCGAAGAATGTAAATATCACCGCGGAACGAACTTATGGGATGACCTAATATTTGTGGTATGATGAAAAATTTCCACTATGTGTAGCTTTGTGTAGCTTTCGCAGGTCACAAGCCAATTGGTAAAACTCTGGGTGATTCGTCAGGCCCTTAATTTAATAATTAAATTAATTAAATTAGGTCATATTTAAGAGAGGCATTGGAAAAAGTATACATGGTAAGAAACAGATATAAAAAAGGCAAGAGCGACCGAGGAGTCAGTGTTGATATAGAGTTGAATTGGTTTCAGTGTTAAGCTAATATTTTAGAGTTGATCTAGTATTGTTGACTGAGTCTTAATTTAGTGTTGACTTAGAGTTGACTTAGTGTCGAGCTTCAAGTTGTTGTTGAGTTCTAGTTGAAATAAGAGAAGAGTAAATCCTTATTGTCTCCCACACATTTATACTGTTAATTTATTTTTTAGATAAAACTACCATAATCCAATCTCTAAATATTGTTTGTGATAAAAAAAAACACCTTGATGATGAAGGGGCGTGCATAGTGAGCGAGAATGTATTTAATTCGAGTTTGCTCGTCGAGAGTTTTCTTCTTACTATATTTTTTCCCGTTGAAATCTTGATTTTTATAAGAATCACGTATATACTATTGATTGATATTAGAATTTTTAAATATTAGGTACAAGAGTAGGATTACATATAGTTTTTCAAGAAAGCAAGATGCATTATTGCACCATACGCCAGGTACGTGGCATTTATGGTGATTAAGAATCGATGAGCCATCGCATTTTACCCGAAGTCGACAATATGGTATTTACCAACATGAATAAAAATACCGCTGAAACGGTATTTCAAGGATTAACAATGATAACTGAATTATATTTGACTGTACAGATAGCATTGCAGAAGTCTAGAATCACGTATGACAATTCTTTTGCAAACAATTAACAGTGGCGTGTATTAAAGGCCAGATTCTGATGATGAGAGAATATTTTTGTTGACATTCGTCTTTCACGGGAATTCCATTATTTTGGACTGTGCTGATGCATGGCAAAAATATAGAATCACGTACGACTCTACTTATGATAATAATAAACGGCGACGTGTATTAGGGGTAAAGCCAAAATGACGGGAAGAAGAGATAAAAAGAGAATTTTCGTTGACACGTGTCTTTCGTGAGAAGTCAATTACTTTGGTTTAGAAAGGTAGCATGGCAGAAGTCCAGAATCACGAATCAGTATTCTTCTGCACAAGGTTAACAGTGACGTGTATTAGAGGTGAGATTCGGCTGATGAGAAAAGGGTTACAAAGAGAATTTTGATTCACGTTTGTCTTTGATAACAATTGAATTATTTTGAATTATAGAGGTAGCATAGTAGGAACCAAAAATCGCGTATGACTATTGCTTGTGTGGATGGTAATAGTGACGTGTATGAAAGGATAGATTAAAATGATGGAAAAGGGAGTACAAAGAGAATTTTTGTTCACGTTTGTCTTTGACGAGAATTGGATTGTTTGTGCTGTACAGATAGATCGTACTCTCGTGCTCTTTACATTAGATCAAGCTTAGGTCCTCGATTATGTTCTATGTAAGGAAATATTTTCTTTATCATGTTTTTGCTTCATATTTACAACTTCTATCTAAAATCATCATTAATGAACGAATGAAAATGACGAGATTGGACAAGAGATAGCAAAAGTACTTCTGATTACGTGTTTCGTTGATGAGAATTGAATTAAATTATGACAGGGATTGTTTGTTTTTCACGAGTAATTTGTAACGTTTCTATCAGACCATGGTTCATTGAATCAAGAACATAATTTCATGTCATATTTCTCTTTCTTATACGTCACTATTTTATTGCTTCTGTATAATACTAGAAGTGAAGTTATTTATGATTCGTAAAGTAATTAAGAGCTCTGTATTAATGAAAAACCTGAAATAATGAGATTGTGAAAGATATGGAAAGAGAATTTTTGATTACTTGTATTTTTGATAGCAAGTGAATTATGACTCGGACTGAATTGTTTTCAATTTAAAAAGTAGGGTGAATGATATTAACATATACCTCTTCCTGCTTTATCTTAAATTGTACCGTATTGTTTATTTAATTATAACATGAACTTTGACATAATAATTGTTCATCTATAGTATATTTTCTTCGTTCACGTTCTCAATTTTTCCTACCCTCTTTCGCGAATTTCTAGTCATGGAATTTGACATGAGAATGCGTTTCTCCCTCTGTCCTTTATCAGATTCATCCTTTGATCTGCATCTGCTTATTATATTCAAGGTTCAAAAGCAATCTCGTACAGATTTACCTACATATAAATTCGAGACCCCAAAAGTGGACCAATTGCTGGTAAAAATCAGTTCACCATATCGGATCAAAAATTTTTCTAATTTATTTATTCAGAATGAATTCTCGACAAAATTGAGAATATTCGAGATGCATTCTTATATCGAAGAAAATTTAGGAAGAAACTCTCAAAGTTATGCATTAAAATTAAACAAACTTATACTATTTTTATTTATATTATTAACTTTCAGGCGGTCAAAAAAAAGTTTCCTGACCTTTTCAATATTCTACACTCATCACAAATATCAAGAAGTAATTTATAGTTAAAATAATTTTTAAGTAATTTAAAATAGAATACAAGACTACAAACCAGTGCGATTCCTTTTAATTTATTGATAAAAAGTTTCAATTCTCTCCATTCAGATGGGCAAAATATCTTTCCCCGTGGAAAACATTGAAAAAGAACACCCCTTGACGTTTGAAATAGTAGAAGCGTTTAACATTGCCGAAGGAACCTCAGGAAGGAATAATTTCGAGCTACACAAACTTGCGTTGATTTATCATTCCGTTTTTGTAGCACAGGTAAGAGGTCCGTTTCTCATCTGTAACGTAAATGAGGAGGGCGTAAGACACTCCTGAGGATTCGTCATTTTCGAATTAATTTGATGGAAAATCGGGTGGACATTTCAAAGGGTAATATTCATGAAACGATGATAGGATAGAAATCGTTTGAAAGATCGTCGAAGCACCCAAGCATCGTGTGAAAGAGCTAGTACTATTAAAGTCTCAGGAAGGAAGCGACGCTTTATCTAGATAGGATATCGATTAACTTTAATGCAAGTGTCTCCAATAACAGCTGAGAAGAAAGATGGAGGAGAAACCCGATTGACTGTTAATGAGGTTAATTGAAACGCACAAAATCAGTTCGATTCTCCGCCTCTTACAGAGACTGTGATTATCATTACAGATAATGAGAGAGAAGGTACATAGGAGTGTCAAGTATTTTACGTGTATTCAAGATGATTTTGTAAAGAGATAACGCGAGAAATAAGAACACTGACATGACAAATCGATTTACCGAGAAAATAAATATAATTAACTAATATAGTATATGACACTTTTTAATCATGTTTAATTTTTTTAATATCTATTGGACGATCATACGTATGATAATTTTCGTGCAAAGACGAAATTTATGTGTCATTATGTTAATCATCTATTTATAATACTATTACAGTGTATGAACTTCCATTTTATGAAGATAAAAGAGTTTCAATAATTTATTTTTGCTATAAAATTTATGTACGTATTTAACATTTAGCATCTATTAAGCTCTCAGTATTTTAAGAATATTGTTTTAAAATTTAAATTATTTATTATCTACAATATCAGAGAATTACATATTGTAATTTTCGTACAAAGAAGAATTTATGCGCTAGTATATTAATACTGTATTTGCACTGTTGTTACACAATGTTAATTTCAAAGCATTTCAATAACTCATTTCCATCATAAAATATGTAAAACTGACCTAATTTTCTGGGCTTTTAATGGACTGTATTACGAGTATAATTTTCCAATGAAATATGACTTATTTAATATCTATTAGAGCATCACGTGTATGATAATTTCCATATAAAAGATAATCTATCCGCCATAATACTAATTTTTTATCTGAATTGTTATTATAATACATATATACACGAATTCTATGAAAATAACAAATAAATCAACAATTCATTTCGAATGTAAAATGGAATAAAAATAACATTCATCGTTTGTTGTTTCTCCAAATAATGGCACGCCGTACGTGTCAAGTGTTTCATATTTTAATATCAATATAGAAATAACCTGGTCCACTATGCAATTACCGCTTTGACGATCGCGCATTGTTTACAACGTCACAAATTGCTCTCGATTCCTTCAAAATTCCACGCTCTTTTATCAACGAAGGGCGAGGAAAAATCCGCTGTGAAACAGCAATCCGAAAATTTCATTTTGAATATTTTAGACGTTCAAACGCATAATATGTGACGCAAAAAGCGAAATTATAAGAGCGCGGTGATGCATGAAACTTGTCAGACTCTGGCCGGCAGGTTCTCAGAGATGCATAGAATTCTTTAATGAAAACGTGGAAACGTTTCTATGCATATAAGAGTGCTCGTGACAAAGACTAGTTACGTGTCATCCGCAGAAACTCTCGTATTCTATCATTTTGCCCCATCTTCACGAAGCTTTTGTTAAACGATCGAATCAACGTTGCAGAGAGAAAAAGGCTCTCGCTGTTTACGACATCAAAGTTACCCTGAAGCGTTTGGTAATTTCGGACCTCGACGTGTTTATCTCTTTGAAACTTTCAACTTCTCCAGGCCCGCATTAAATTGGTATTCGTTCGCGAACGACGCAGCGATTTCGAAATTTCCTCATATATGTGGGCGCTTCGAATTTACAGACGCGAATTTTCGACTGTCAAATTAGTAATATTCGTTTCTCTATGGTACAAGAGCGAGAAGATGAAAGGATACGCGAAAAGGTAGCTTCATGCGAGATAGCACGGTACGAGTTTCGTTCGTGTTGTTCATTACGGAGTAAAATGGTACTCTTCGTGTCACGAAGCTCGGGTCTTATGAACTTTTTTGTTGGGTGCTGCTTCTGGAAAAAAGATGCAAAGTAAATTTCTTAAATGAAATTTAAGTACTCAAAGTTTAGCAAATTGGGCAGTTGAATAACAGAAATGTCACAGAATATTTACGATAAAACTATTAACATAGTCAACATTACAGGTAGTTCCTGAAACTCTATGACTTTTTTTTAAATACTTTAATGATTATTCTGAGTTTTATACTTGTTGTATTGACATAGTCTTCTCTCAGCTATTTGAATCATCATAAGAACATAATGAGCCATTTCGGTCGGCAAAATTCATTTCAAAAATTCTGAAACTTTACAGAGTACCCTACACATAATCACATCAAGCAAATAGTATATATTATTCGCAATAATCCAAACCAAACAGTTGAAAACAGCTATAACATCAATATCTAATCCCAGATTTGGACGCAGTAATGAACAATAATAATAATTTCGATAACACACATTTTGATTCCAAATATATCCCGACCCTATAAATGATTCAAACCACGGATAACAACCAACGCGAAACATTAACATTAAAAATCCCGAGATTTTAAGAGTACCCACCGTATGATCATATGAAGCAAATAGTTCATTATTCGTAACAATCTAAACCAAAATAATTGAAAATTGCTATAATATCTAATCTTAGACCTAGATAGAATATTAAACAATAATAATAATTTCATCGCCCATCAGAAGATCATAACGAACCATTTAGATCCCAAAATTATCTGAATACTTATATACGATTTAAAGCACAGATAACAACCGACACAAGAAATGAATATTAAAAATTCCGAGATATTTCAAAGCACCAAGCAAATAGTCCATTACTCGCGGTAACCGAAATGAAACGGGTTGAAATGTGGTATAATATCGATTTTCGTTTCCAGATCTCGAGATGGTATTGAACAACGATAACAATCTCGAAGACAACCAATCAGAATACCATAACGAACGATCGCGATGTGGAAAATATCGCGAGCAACTTTCTCGGANCAAAGCACCAAGCAAATAGTCCATTACTCGCGGTAACCGAAATGAAACGGGTTGAAATGTGGTATAATATCGATTTTCGTTTCCAGATCTCGAGAAGGTATTGAACAACGATAACAATCTCGAAGACAACCAATCAGAATACCATAACGAACGATCGCGATGTGGAAAATATCGCGAGCAACTTTCTCGGAGCACCTGAGGGACAATCAGCTTCGCGGATCACTCGTGCGACACTAGGCAAGATCGATCACTTCGGATCCATGTTTCACGGATCACGTGACGGCGTTCTCATTGTTGTCCGTCGAAGTCGAAAGCCAGGTTGATTGATGATATTGAGCAACTCGCAGCAACTCGGACCACTTAGGCCGATCGCTGTTTTGCAAGACAATGATCGGTCCTTCATTTTTGGCCCTCATATCGGGGCACCCGGTTGAACCTAAAGGCGGCGACCTTCCACCCGTTCCCAGCTCTCATATCCGCTGACAGCTGCATGAATAAAATATGGACGCCACGCTGGGAGCTGCATTAGCGTTCGAGTCGCTACACATTTAACGGCTCTGTCCCCTATCTGTTGCCATTTCGCAAACAATTTCCAGCGGGCGAATCGCCGCTGCTTGCCAAGCCAACAAACAGGTGCAGTTAAGCGGTGGTCGGAGGCGTGTGCAGATGTCGATGGCGAAAGGCTAATGATACACCTTCGTCATCGGGACAAGCACCGGGGGAACTGAGAATTCCACGCGGAATTTTGCCGTGTTTGGCGGGATTTGATGCATGAAAGTTGAAGTGAGTAGCAAGTCTAGAGATCGCAAAGAGATCGCAAGTCGAGAGATCCTCTCGAGTGTGGTAATTGGGGTAAGTTGAGTGTCTGTTATTTCGAGTAAGGGACAAGTATCAGTATTTCGTTCGATTGCAGAAATTTTGCTTTATCGCGCGATTTAATTTACCCGTTTGATATTTTCCGAATTAATAAAATACGCGCTTTAATTATATGACGATTGTTTAATAAGTAATGAAAGCTGACGATTTATTGGAATATATAAAGTAGTCCGTGAAAATTACACTACTTGAATAATTTTTAAAATATGCAATGCACGAACAAATATTTTATACAAAAGTCGTATGGTCTAAAGGGACGTATTATGTGTTCCAAGTATTTTTTTTTAATTTTTAGGTGGAAGCATTTAGCGGATTCGAATGTCTAATTGAGTTTTTCAGTGGAATGCTTTATTTTTCATATCAAAATATGGAAGAATATCAAATTTCCAGTAAATGTTAATATGAATATACTATAATCGAGCAAAAAATTGTGAAAACCGAGAGAAATGAGAGTTGATTATATATAATTTACTTTGTATCTCTTATATTATTTGCTAGATATGTATTTTTGAAACACGTTTATAATTAAATAAATTACAACGTCTACCTAATTTATAACATCATTCAAAATTAGTTATTGTAAGACTAATTATTCGAAAAATTGGTTATCCGGACAGATTTGTCTGCTAATTAATATCGACAATTGATCTAACATAGTTCTAAAAATTATACCATACTAATACAGTGGTTCAGTATCAAGATCAAGTATATAAAACCCGAAATACCACCCTGACGGTTTCGTCTCGAAAAGAAAGTAACAGAGATTAAGGAACAATTCACTCTCGAGGAAAATTTTATGGCGTGACTGGCGGATTTGTCGTGACCCTGTTGTATACCTCCACGGTCTTCCAGTTTCTTTCGACTTTTTTCAGGAACGTCTGCGAGGCCTTAAAGAGCGCTTTTCCTCGCGTCCGTTTCCTTCAGCCTTTCCAATCCCTCGGCCCAACCACGCGGTCATCCTATTCCCCGCCATTTTGCGCTCGCTCGAGTGCGCTGTAAGCACGCGTATCTTCAGACCACCACAACAGCCACTGCTTATCACATACACGTTTCTCTGACCTTTCACCCCGAATTCCCTAGCTTTCCATTTTCACGGAGATTCAGCTCCATTAAAGTGAAAAGAGTAGCGAAAATGGAAATACTTGCGTAATTACTTTCTTTGAATCGTTCCTAGCATTTTATTTCCATAAATTGTAGAGATTACGGGAAAGTTATAATCGTGGTGCTTGTACATCGATGAATTTTAATGTTTATTGTAGTTTTTTCAATCCCGGTCTGACTCATTTAAATTTCGGTAAATTTGGTAAGTAGATTTATAAATGTATAACGGTGTATTATGATTATTAAATTTAAATATGATTCTCCGATTACTATTGGTTAATTATGGAAGAGAAATGTACAAGAGAAATACAACATGTTTTGCAACTTTGCGAGGAAATTGTAGCACGAATTTGAGCGTGAAGATAGCTGCATCTTGTTTGGTACTTAATGTTTTTTATTTATAATTGGAACTGTTAAATTATTTTAACTAAAATCATTTTAATACAATGAAATGATAGAATCCGATTATTGTTTAACAACTAAGAAATAAGAATATTGTATTTTACATGGTATTGCAAAGAAATATAAACAAAATTTTGCATACAAATTTTCAAATTGTGCGAATAAAAAATGTTTATTTATGGCATTTGGATTCTGTTTCCACAGGATCCATTTGCAATCTAGAATTTTTCAACTCAATCACTAATTGCAATACGTTTTTGCAATGAAATTTTTCTTAAAATCGAAGCTTCTTTTTTATGGAGAATAAAAATTAATTGCAATTAGCAAATTTTTACAATCTCTAATTAATTCGTTACTTTCTAGCATTTATACACCGTTATCATGAAAGGAAATGGAAATATTTTAATATATATAAATTGTGGGAAATGCAATACTTATAATTTAAAAAAAGGTATAAATTATTATATTTATTATTAGACGATTAATTTAAACTGTGAATTTATAACAAAAAGAATTAAAATTTGTGATAAAAATTACGAAAAACTTAATAAATTATTCATTAATACAGTAAAAAGATAATGGATAACGGAATCGGAACTGATCGTGACTTTTCGTCGACCTTAGGTCGATCTCTAGTTCTGTAAAGGTCTCTGGATCACACTTGAGTCATTTATCAATCTGATTTTAGGTCGAACACATCTAAACTTTCGTGGAGTTGAGCTGAAATTGTAATATGAACCCGAAGAATTTTTTTTATTATTTAACGACTTATTACTCTAGCAGAATCGAGAAGAAGAGTTTAATATAGATCTGGGATATTTTTCACTAGGTCATAAAAGAGAGGTCGAGACATTTTTAACCAAACTCAATTTTTCAGATTTTATTCGTGGTTGGTTTCCTTCTTAATTTGCAATTTTGTTTTTAGATTCTATTTCCTTTGTGCAATCAATTACTTTATTTAATTGTGCATTCAGGTTTCTAATCCTATTTTTTCTTTCGACATTATTTTTTCGTATATATTTCTCATTTGTCTCTTGTTTATTTTATATTTGTCCTATATTTATTTCATATATTTCTTTCTGTTCCACGTATTTTACAACTAGGAATACACAGTTGGACATCATGGGATACCTGCACAATACTTCTACGTAATTATAAGATCGACTCAGTCCTTCCGGTTATGAATTTAGCTGAAACTTTGCAGATTTGTAGATTTAGTCATCCAATTCAAGAAATTGTACCATTATAAGGACAACTACATAATAGTTCTTGAGGTAGTTATGATTAAAATTAAAGATCAATCATAAATATAAATATCTCA
>NIJG01000342.1:37225-47733 GCA_002201625.1 Euglossa dilemma
GATTAACGTGTTTTCCAACGAAATAACAGAAATAAGTCGTAGAACAAAAAGGCGACTGTATTTTTTCTTAATATTTAAACACTTATTCGATATATAAATAGTAAAAGTAAAATTTTTAATATTTTAAATAGTAAATGTAAAAATCAGGACGAACGTATGTGAGAACCTAATATATTAGGTCGTTCGAAAAGTCATCTTGTTTTTTTTTTTTTATGCGGCTGAAGTGTGAAACTGGCTGCAAAAAAAGAAAAACAATTAAGTCCTCTATTAGTTAAAAAATGAAATATCTTTCCGAACGACCTAATACATTATATTTTCACGCGATTAATAATTAATAAATTCCTCGAAAATTATTCAATTAACGAATTTGTTTAACAAAATAAAAAATTTCTCGCCAGTATGAAATCTTATACGAAGTCAACAATAATCCCGAAGCTCACAATAATCCCAAATTCGAAATCAAAATCACTCGACGAGGAAGCACGGAGTGACAGAAAAGCTCGTCCATCTTTCAGCATTTATCAAAATTCCGCGAGAGTAAAAGCTGCGAATGTTCGTCTGGTCTTGCAGCTTCCATCTATCCCATCTGGTGACTATCCAAGAAGTATCGACCGCCATTAAACGTTGGGCAACTTAACAGCTCCACGTGCTGTTAACAGCTGCAATTCCGAGCAGAGTGGTCTCCAGCCCACACTGTCTGCAACAAAGAAAGAGAGAGAGAAGAAAGCGGAGAAAAAAAAGGAAAGAGACGAAAGGAAAATGTCGTTTACGGAACGATCGAGTTGCGGCGAATGATTCGTGGAAAGACCAGCCGGGAGCCGGCGTTTCGCATGAGAATTAAGGTCATCGCAGGGGACTCAGCCGTTAATTTCCTTCTTCTCTGCCGAGCGACGGAGCGTCGTGGCGCCTGGCGTCCCACACAGGCTCACGCAGCGATGCACGTGCACATGTGTGACCCGGTTGCGCGTACTGCACTATCCCGAGCCGTGTACTTTGCGTTTGCGTTCCGCAAAAGGGGATGGTTTATTGATCGCTGCTGGAGGAAACGATTCTGCGTCCCGCGCCTCGTGATCGCGAAAACCATCGGTTGCTAGCCGTCCACCAACTAGCAAACGCGCTTTCCTTTGACATTCTTCTTATACCACGTGCGATCAACTTCCTGTTACCGGATGACCGGTGCAGGAGAGGTCGTCTGGGGTTGAAAGTGGTTCAGAGATCTTCATTGAGATCTCAGGTTTCTTGTACGCGAGATACCTAGATTAGCTTTGTTATACCGATCCAACGATTCTATGTAATCAGTTCGATTCGAGTTGCTTCGTGACTGACAAATTTATTCGCGGAAATTAGCAATGATTCGTAGTTGATTTGTATGTGTTTCGGTTCGCTATTAACAAACGCGTTATCCTTTGATATTCTTCTTATAGCACGTGCGATCAACTTCCTGTTACCGGATGACCGGTGCAGGAGAGGTCGCTGGAGGTTGGAAACGGTTCAGAGATGTTCCTCGTGATCTCGGGTTTCTTGCACGGGAGAAATATAGATTAGTTTCGTTATACCGATCCTGTCAATTGCCGGATCTGGTATTTTAACGGTTTTACGTGATCGGTTCGATTCGAATTGTTTCGTAACTGAGGAATTTATTCGCGGAAATTAGCAATGGTTCGTAGCTGTCTCATATGTGTTTCGGTCCGACACCAACAAACGCGCTTTTCTTTGTCATTCTTCTTCCACTAGATGCGATCAACTTCCTGTTACCGGATGATCGGTTCAGGAGAGGTCGTCAAGGGTTGTCTACGTAATCGTTTCAATTCGAATTGCTTAGTAAGTGACGAATTTATTCGACGGAGTTAGCAACGATTCGTAGCTGTTTTGTATATATTTCAGTCCACCAACTAGCAAACGCGTTTTCCTTTGACATTCTTAGTATACCACGTGCAATCAACTTCCTGTTACCGGATGACCGGTGCAGGAGAGGTCGTTGGAAGTTGAAAACGGTTCAGGGATGTTCCTCGAGATCTCGGGTTTCTTGCACGGGAGAAACATGGATTAGTTTCGTTATACCGATCCTGACAATTACCGGTTCTGTTATTCCAATGATTCTACGTAATCGTTTTGATTCGAATTGCTTCGTAACTAACGAATTTATTCGCGGAAGTTAGCGATGGTTCGTAGCTGTCTCGTACATATTTTGGTCCACCAACTAGCAAACACGTTTTCCTTTGACATTCTTCTTATACCACGTGCGATCAACTTCCTGTTACCGGATGACCGGTGCAGGAGAGGTCGTCGGGGTTTGAAAGTGGTTCAGAGATGTTCCTCGAGATCTCGGGTTTCTTGCAGGCAAGAAACCTAGATTAGCTTTGTTATACCGATCCAACGATTCTATGTAATCAGTTCGATTCGAATTGCTTCGTGACTGACAAATTTATTCGCGGAAATTAGCAATGATTCGTAGTTGATTTGTACGTGTTTCGGTTCGCTATTAACAAACGCGTTATTCTTTGATATTCTTCTTATACCACGTGCAATCAACTTCCTGTTACCGGATGATTGGTGCAGGAGAGTCCGTCAGGGGTTGAATATTCCTCGAGATCTCGGGTTTCTTGCACGGGAGAAACCTAGATTAGCTTTGTTATACCGATCCTGTCAATTGCCGGATCTGTTATTCCAACGGTTCTACGTAATCGTTTCGATTCGAATTGTTTCGTAACTGAGGAATTTATTCGCGGAAGTTAGCAATGGTTCGTAGCTGTCTCATATGTGTTTCGGTCCGACACCAACAAACGCGCTTTTCTTTGTCATTCTTCTTCCACCAGATGCGATCAACTTCCTGTTACTGGATGATCGGTTCAGGAGAGGTCATCAAGGGTCGTCTACGTAATCGTTTCCATTCGAATTTCTTTGAAACTGACGAATTTATTCGCGAAAGTTAGCAATGGTTCGTAGTTGTCTTGTACGTGTTTCGGTTCGCCATCAACAAACGCGTTTTCTTTTGATATTCTTCTTCGACTACATGCGATTAACTTCCTGTTACCGGATGTCCGGTTCAGGAGAGGTCATCAGGGGTCGTTTACGTAATCGTTTCGATTCGAATTGCTTCGTAACTGAGAAATTTATTCGCGGAAGTTAGCAATGGTTCGCTGTCTTGTATATATTTCGGTCCACCAACCAGCAAACGTGTTTTCCTTTGATATTCTTCTTTCACGAAGTCCGACCGACTTCCTGTTACCGGATGCTCGGTCCCGGAGAAATAATCAGGGGTCGTCTACGTAATCGTTTTTATTCGAATTTCTTTGAAACTGACGAATTTATTCGCGAAAGTTAGCAATGGTTCGTAGTTGATTTGTACGTGTTTCGGTTCGCTATAAACAAACATCTTATCTTTTAATATTCTTCTTCCACCACGTGCAACCAACTTCCTGTTACCGGATGTCCGGTTCAGGAGAGGTCATCAGGGGTCGTTTACGTAATCGTTTCGATTCGAATTGCTTCGTAACTGAGAAATTTATTCGCGGAAGTTAGCAATGGTTCGCTGTCTTGTATATATTTCGGTCCACCAACCAGCAAACGTGTTTTCCTTTGATATTCTTCTTTCACGAAGTCCGACCGACTTCCTGTTACCGGATGACCGATCCAGGAGAGGTCATCGGAGGTTGAAAACGGTTCAGGGATCTTCCTGGAGATCTCGGATTTCTCGCACGGAAGAAACCTGGATTAGCTCCGTTATCCCGATCCTGTCAATTGCCGGGTCTGTTATTCCAACGGTTCTACGTAATCGTTTCAATTCGAATTGCTTCGTAACTGACGAATTTATTCGCGGAAGTTATCAGTGGTTCGTAGCTGTCTTGTACGTGCTTCGAATAAGGAAACAGCGTGTCGTATAAAACGTGTCACGAGATTGTGCATCTGAAGCTTTAGAAATAAGGTTGACAAGCTTAAAATTCGTAATTGGTCGTTGTGGAAGTCGACGATGGAGATAAATCCATCGTCCAAAAATAAGATCATTTCGTTCTTATTTTTTTTCTTTTTATGTGGCTGATGTGTGAAACTAGCTATGAAAAAATTTGTTGCGAAAAAAACGAAATACTTTTCGAACGACTTAATAGTTTGTTGCTCGGTAATTAGAATCGATTCGGTCAAAGATAATTAGCTGGTTCTTTAAGTTAAAACGGTTGCCGATCTTCGTTACGAATTTTGGAAAAAATACAATTAGGTCCTCTATTGCGAAAGAAACGAAATAACTTTTCGAACGACCTAATAGTTTGTTGCTCGGTAATTAGAATTAATTCTGTCAAAATTGGTTAGCTGGTTCTTTCAGTAAAAATGGTTGCCAATCTTCTTTACGAATGGTTGAAAAAATACAATTAGGTTGCCGATCTCTTTTACGAATGGTTGAACAAAAATACAATTAGATCCTTTGTTGCAAAAAAACGAAATGACTTTTCGAATGACCCAATAGTTTGCTGCTCGGTAATTAGAATTATTTCTGTTGAAATTGGTTAGCTGGTTCTTTAAGTTGAAATGGTTGCCGATGTTCTTTACGAATGGCTGAAGAAATACAATAAGGTTGCCGATCTTTTTTACGAACGGTTGAAAAAATACAATTAGATCCTCTATTGCGAAAGAAACGAAATAACTTTTCGAACGACCTAATAGTTTGTTGCTCGGTAATTAGAATTAATTCTGTCAAAATTGGTTAGCTGGTTCTTTCAGTAAAAATGGTTGCCGATCTTCATTACGAATTGTTGAGATGAAAAGAAGTAGTTTCTAGTTCTCTAGTTTGCTTTTATTTATCTCTTTGCCATCTCGTATGCAGACATCGCGGGAATTGACGGTATTGAATTGATAGAGACGAATGGAGTCTGGTTGAGAAGAGCTGCTCGAGGGAGAAGGAAATGGTAAGCTAGTTAAATCTCGGCTGGTTCTGGATTAGAGCTGGTTAGACGGAGTTTGAAGACGGGGATTCGAAGTTAGGGGAAGTTACTTGTTGCGGCGCGTGTTACGACTGATATTCCGTGTCCCGTTTGCTAGGCTGAATGTTTCGTTATGAGAGATTTCTGTTTATTTGCTCTGCCATTCAGAGACGTCCGCGTGTATAACGTTCGACCAACATTTCGAACAAGCGATATTAATAATCCGAGAAGCTGAGTAATCCTCCGAAGATCCTCTATTTTCCTTTTCCGTAATTCGCTCGTGTTGCTCGAATCGTGTTCCGGTCTTTCAGATCGCTCGTCAAGATTTGGATTGCATATAAGGTCCTAGATTTATCGGAATAAAAGTTATTACGTGAAAAACCAGTTGCATGTTTCGTTGAGCGAATGATGCAGATTTCGTATTTAAACCTGTTATATTTTATGTAATTTATTTTAGGGCAAAAATTAATATCGCGAGGTTGATTAACCTCTTGGGTACGACACGTCACTATAATGGCTTTGGTAGATATCATCTTTGAGAACAACGCGTCACTATAGTAGCTTTGGTGGATATCATCGTTTAGAACAATGCGTCACCATAGTAGTTTTGGTGGATATCATCTTTTAGAACGACGCGACATTATAGTGCTTTTCGCGGATGTCATCTTTGAAAATGACGCGTTACTATAGTAGCTTTGGTGAATATCATCTTTGAAAATGACGCGTTACTATAGTAGCTTTGGTGAATATCATCTTTGAGAACAATGCGTCACTATAGTTGCTTTCGTGGATGTCATCTTTGAGAACGACGCGCCACTATAGTAGTATTCGTGGATATCATCTTTGAGAACAACGCGTCACTATAGTAGCTTTCGTGGATATCATATTTGAGAACAACGCGTCACTATAGTAGCTTTCGTGGATGTAATCTTTGAGAACGACGCGCCACTATAGTAGCTTTCGCGGATATCATCTTCCAGAACGACGCGTCACTATAGTAGTTTTGGTCTATGTCGTCTTTGAGAACAACGCGTCACTATAGTAGCTTTGGTGGATATCATCTTTCAAACTACGCGCCACTATAGTGCTTTTCGCGGATATCATCTTTGAAAGCGACGCGTTACTATAGTAGCTTTGGTGGATATCATCTATGAGAACGGCGCATCACTATAGTACCGTTGATGAATATCATCTTTGAGAACGACGCTTCACTATAGTAGTTTTCGTGGATAGAACCGACTTGGACTGTGCGACGGTATAGTGACTTTAATAGATACCATCTTTGCGAACGGTGCGCCACTATAGTATAATAGCTACTATAGTGACCTACGTGGGTAGCACCATTTTTCACAGTATTATACATTTTTTGCTTTTTTTCTCATCTCTATTCCCACGTAATGTTATAGAAGAAATCGTGATGAACGGTTTTTGTGCTATCTGCGACCAGGCGTGCCGTGCCTAAAAGGTTAATACTACTTTAATTATTATTCAGTAGTTTCACGCGTTACGAGTTTGAGTCTTTGAAATTGCTCTTCAGGACTTGCATTGCATAAAAGATCCTAGATTTACCGGAATAAGAATTATCACGCGAATAATATTTGGCACCGAACCTATTACATTTTATATAATTTATTTTATCGCAAATATAAATATCGCAAGTTTGATTAATACCGCGTCAATTATTATTCGGTAGTTTCACGCGTTACGAGTTTGAGTCTTTGAAATTGCTCCTCAGGACTTGCATTGCATAAAAGTTCCTAGATTTACCGGAATAAGAATTATCACGCGAATAATATTTGACACCGAACCTATTACATTTTATATAATTTATTTTATCGCAAGGTTGATTAATGCCGCTTTAATTATTATTCTATAGTTTTACGCGTCACGAGTTCGAGTCTTTGAGATTGTTCCTCAGGACTTAGATTGCATTAAAGTTCCTAGATTTACCGGAATAAGAATTATCACGCGAATAATATTTGACACCGAACCTCTTACATTTTATATAATTTATTTTATCGCAAAAATAAATATCGCGAGGTTGATTAATACTGCTTTAACCAGTTAAGTTTGTCAACTTGCTTACAAAGCACCCCCCAGTGTGTATCGCGATAGTCAGGCGATGACGGATATAGTCGTCAAACACAGAATAAATGCGTCTGAAGCGTGTCACCGCGCAACGCCAAAATCCAATTCTCCGAAAACTAAGTAAAACAAAAGAAGTGAGACAGTGTACATGAGCTCTTCCAAGGAACTAACATACTTTGTTTTTTTAGTTTTGACACATCAAGATGAAAATCGGAATAATCAAAGATCCAGTGTTGCTGCACTGTTTACGAGTTAGCTCTCACGAAGTTATAAATCCAACTACAAATTATTTATAATTTTCATTTGCTTCTTTTATTTCGTGTTCACCTCTAAACATTTTAAACTTTCCCAATATAATTTAGTTTTCGCCAAAATTACAATTTAAATCTCAAATTGTAACAAAATTTTACACATCACGGATATAGTCGTCATTACACAAAATTTTGCCATATCTCCATGACGGATATAGTCGTCAAACACAGAGTAAATTATTTATAATTTTCATTTGTATCTTTTATTTCGTGTTCACCTCAAAACATTTTAAACTTTACGAATATAATTTAGTTTTCACCAAAATTACAATTTAAATATCAAATTCTAACAAAATTTTACGTATGACGGATATAGTCGTGATGACAGAAAATTTTGCCATATTTCCATGACGGATATAGTCGTCAAACACACTTAACTGGTTAATAATTACTCGATAGTTTTACGCGTCGCGCGACACACATTTTCCACGTTTCTTCGACGTTTAATCCGCGGTTCTTCAGCGAACAGAGAGCATTCACGAGAGAGAAAGGGAAGTATTTGCTATTGTGAGGTCACCTTAAGGAAGAATGGGACGTTTCACCGTCGTCGAGCGTCCTTTTGCATCTGAAGACTTTTTAATTCAGCCCTGGCGCATAAGTGCGCGCACAAACGTCTTAAATCGTACTTAGGCAGATATACACAATTTCTTCGCGTTAGCCGGTCCACTCAAACGATAATTGGAACGACACGGAAACTGGAATTTTTCAGCTGCAGGCCCGGTAAAACGGAGCACGGTTCCGAGACAATTTATACCAATGCTGATCTGCATATTTTAATAACCGCGCAACTGTTGAATATTTTATTTCCACCGAGAGGAGAGAGGAAACGCCTTGGACAGAGCCATAATACACATCGCGGGATATTTCGAAATTTATTTAACCGAAATTGCCAGAAAGATTTATACGGATTAACGGGGAAAAAGCAAACAGCTTTTGTGCAGCTGGATTTTCCGGAAAGAGCGGTGGCTCACGGTACTTGGCTTTCTAATTGCTTCGGTATTTTAAATCGCGATGCTCTCGATTTAATTACCGCGATGCCTCGGTGAAATGGGAAATTCGGAAAAATAGGAATCACGGGAAAAACGGCTGGTTATCGAGCCACCGAGTAATTATTCCGCGCGAATACTTTTTTTTATTTTCTTCTTTGCAAAATCGCGAAACACGCGAAAATTTTCCTAACTATTTTCGAGGCTAATTTTCTCTCGAATTTACGATTCACGCGGAAGAAATTTTGGGTAAAGTTCGAGGTAGAATTACGAGTTGATTTTACAGGAGAAAATGTTAACTGTTTTGTTGTACAGGTAATCATTCTATAACACGGTAGATAGGTTCTTAGAAAATGTCGTGTTATGTGAAACCGTGTTGTATACTCACAATTTTTACATATGTAGATTTTTCGTTGAAAGGAGTAACTTATCCATCGTAATATAAGCTCCGGATTTCAAGCAATTGTAGCTATTTTCAATAAATTTCTTCCAAACTGTTGAACTAAAGCTCGAAAAAAAACATTGCAAAACATTGCAGCACTTATCAATTGTTGTAGCTGCACCTATGTCATTTCATCGAATAGAAACACGCACCAGTCATTTTGACTGGTACTGGTATAAGTGTCAATAACAAAAAGTATATTTGTTACGAATACATAGAAAATAATATAAAATTCATAAAACTGATTCTTTAGTTACGGCTGCAAAAGTCATAATATCATTTCGGAAAGAAAATGTTACACGCAGTAGGAATTTTCAATTGAAATTGCAAAACCAGTGATTTTGACTGGTCTGGTAAATCTAGTGTTATACAAAATAATATAAAATTCATAAAACTGATTTTTTAGTTATAACTGCGAAAGTCATAATATCATTTCGGAAAGAAAATGTTATACGCAGGAGGAATTTTCAATTGAAGTTGCAAAACCAGTGATTTTGACTGGTAAATCTAGTGTTAATAAAAATTAAGTTTCTTATGTAGAATTTAACGCGAATAACGCGACATTTTGTAGGAATTTCAAAGGTATTTCATAGGTATTTCAAAATACAGGTAACCCTCCTATAACACGGTAGATAGGTTCTTAGAAAATGTCGTGTTGCGTGAAACCGTGTTGTATGAGACCCAGAGTCTATACAAAAAGCCGTATTGCGTTCCGAAAACTTATTAAAAACAAATTTTTCTTTTAATTCTACGTAAGAAACTTAATTTCTCTTAAAAATATAAATGTATGTACAACATAAAACAAAAAAAGACAAAAATATTATTTTAATTCCACGCAACTTTAATTACACAAATTTCTTCGTATTTTTTTCAAAAATTTCTGGGACTCAAATGGTTAAAACAGCACAAGTTTCATTGCGATTGAAAAAGTACAGTGTTGTATAAAAGTTTTTCCAATTTTCTTATCGCGTTAGAGCGAAACCGTGTTATAGAATACCGTGTTGTAGGAGAGTTCTCGCGATTTATGAATCGTGTTATAGCGAAACCGTGTTATAAAATACCGTGTTGTAGAAGAGTTCTCGCTATTTATGAATCGTGTTATAGCGAAACCGTGTTATAAAATACCGTGTTGTAGAAGAGTTCTTGCAATTTATGAATCGTGTTATAGCGAAACCGTGTTATAGAATACCGTATTATAGGAGAGTTCTTGCAATTTATAAATCGTGTTATAGAGAAACCATGGTATAGGATACCGTGTTGTAGGAGGGCTACCTGTAATTGCAATGAACTGAACGCAGTTTCGTAAGTTTGCATCGATGGTTAAATAGACGATTGTTAATTATTAACTAAACGCCGATCTTAACGACTTATTCCGGTTATTATTAACGGTTGGGTATATAATCCTTGGAAGAACAATATCGAAGTAGTTACAGGTACTTTGCTTCTACTTTCTTGATTAGTTTGAAGATCGATAACGCTATTAAACAGACTCTGTAAAGTGTTTAAATATAACATTTACGTGCGCCTGCACGATGTATGTAACGTTCTCTGTGTAACATAATCTTAAGATGTACTTTACTGTGCTTACAAATCGTGCTAATGGACAACGCAATACTGCTTGCCTTTTATACTTTGTCGTACAGATGCAGAGTGGTGGGTGTTAATATTAAATCCGCTCGTGCCATTTATTTTTCGCAATTAAAACACGGAATGAAATAAAATAATATAAAATATAAGATATTCGTCGAAATATCTAAATATTTTGGAA
>NIJG01000342.1:74129-91550 GCA_002201625.1 Euglossa dilemma
TAAAATAATTTCGATCTACAGGTTTAATTTAAGATTAATTTTCAAATATTCAGACGTTTTAAATAAATTTCAAGAATATTTCGAGTATATTATTTGCAATAAGTGAAAATAAAATTTCGAAATCATTCGAGTCCGTCGATCTCGTGTATTCATTTATTCACGAAACAGCAAATCCTTTCTTCTTCGACACTTTCTATACCGATGCACTCTGGAAGCTTCTTCGCTCGACCGCAGCTTAAATAATAAATCGCCACTGTAAAATACCGTTTGTATTCCTTTCCTCGAACGAAAAGAAGCGACAGGAAAGTTGGTTCCCACGCTTGACACAACTTCGTATCTCTATACATCTTTCTTTTCCATAATTCACGCATCGAACAAGTCGATTCGAAACTTTTCCCGCGAGCTTTCCTCGATTTCTATTTGTCAGCCGGACTATTTGCTTGCAAATTGGCCAGCATCCGGCACGCAACCCAGACCGGAAGTCGACTAAGACATCGGGAGAGAACGCGAGAGAACGTTGAGCTAATTAGAGATTCCAATTAAACGGTGCATCGATCGAAGGATTCTCCGATCTTTCAAAGCGTATCATTAACAATTTCGTTGACGAATATCCCGAAAAATGAGCTTAATATGCGAAATATAGACTTTCCGATCTTTCAAAACGTACCAATAACAATTTCGTCGACGAATATCCCGAAAAACGTGCTTAATATTAACACGATCGTTCACTTACCGATTTCTCAAAACGTATCAGTAACAGTCTCGTCTACGAATATTTCAAAACGAGCTTAATATTAACACGATCGTTCACTAACGATCCACTCGCCAAATCGGATCTTGATATGCGAGATGTAGACTTTCTGATCTTTCAAAACATACCAGTAAAAATTTCGTCGACGAATTTCCCGAAAAACGAGCTTAATATTAACACGATCGTTCACCAACGATCCACTCATAAAATCGGACCTCGATATGCGAGATGTAAACTTTCCAATCTTTCAAAACGTATCAGTAAAAACCTCGTCTACGAATATTTCAAGTCGAGTTTAATATTAACACGATCGTTCACCAGCGATCCACTCACAAAATCGGACCTCGATATGCGAAATATAGACTTTCCGATTTTTTAAAACGTATCAATAACAATTTCTTCGACGAATCTCTTGAAAAACGTGGTTAATATTAACACGATCGTTCACTTTCCGAGTTTTCAAAACGCACGAATAACAATTTCGTCGACGAATATCTCGAAAAACGTGCTTAATATTAACACGATCGTTTACTAGCGATCTATTTGGAAAATCGGACCTGGATATGTGAAATATAGACTTTCCGATTTTTCAAAACGTACCAATAACAATTTCATTGGCGAGTATCCCGAAAAACGAGCTTAATATTAACACAATCGTTCACCGACGATCCACTCACAAAATCGGAACTCGATATGCGAAATATAGACTTTCCGATTTTTTAAAACGTATCAATAACAATTTCTTCGACGAATCTCTCGAAAAACGTGGTTAATATTAACACGATCGTTCACTTTCCGATTTTTCAAAACATATCAGTAACAACCTCGTCGACGAATATTTCAAGACGAGCTTAATAACAACACGATCGTTCACCAGCGATCCACTCGCAAAATCGCACCTCGATATGCGAGATGTGTCCTATTGTCCACGCAGGACGAAGAAAAAAGGAAATGAGGTGTAACGGAATAATTAAAAGTCTCGGAGAAAATGGAGTCCGTGACCTAGAACTCCGTGATTCCGCGACTCTAGCAAAAAGAAAAGCGAAACACGCAGCAAGGACTAGGAAGCACCCAGTACGTTCTTACCTTTGCTCGTTGTAAAAGTACAATCAGAGATACAAAAGAAGGACCACGAGAGGTTTAAATTAAGAAGACATTCATCTCATCTCCTTTTTTCCATGTCGCCGAGCATCGCGCCTCTGATGGGAGAGCAGCGGACGTGCAAGAAGAAAAACAACAGCAGAGAGACACTTTTTGGTAATCCATTAGCGAACGTAGCGAATTAACGCGGCGATTCTATCGCAGTGCATCCTGTGAACCCTGTGAGCGAACCCTGTACAGCCTTTAGAGTCGCGAACGTAACTAATAAAACGCGTGAACAGAGACGAGCATCGACATTCTAGATCTAGAAGCACGCTAAATTAAAAAAAGAATGAAACGAAATTAAAAGAAAACCGTAACTTCTATCAAAACCCTTATCAAATATCGAATACCAGTAATTAGCCTTTCAATCCAATTATTCCACAAAAAATAAAAAGAAATAGTCTTCTGCATTTCCAAAAAAAAAGAACATAGAGAATCCAGTTGCATGTTGAACGACCGCATAGAGAGAAAGAGAACCTTCACGTAGCTGAACTAGTTAAAACAATCCAAAGAGACCTAGACTCTTCTATTTAGCTCACAATTCTCATAGAAACCATAGAAACTCGCGGTGCTCGTCTCTATCGGCCATGGCTAAAGGTTCCACCTAGCCAATTGGTCTCTTTCAACGTTAACACGCGTGTAGAGGATGAAGCGAGCGAAAGTAACGTAGATAAGAGAGTCTGAGAGAGAGAGAGAGCGAGAGTATGAGAGATATAGAGAGGATTGACTGAGCAAGGGTTGTCTTTCCGGTGTTACAGGATGCACGCGGTTGGATTGCACTCGGCGCTGGCCATCAAGCGTCAGAGAAAGCGCCGGGACGAGCAGCGTCGTGCCCGCGAGCGTCGTTATAGCGCGCAATCGGGCGAGAGCGGCCTGACGTCGCCGAGAGCTTCGACGGGTTCCTTGGACCATCAGCCTAGGCACCATAAATCCGGACATCCGAACCGCTCGGCGGGCAAGGGTATGTTGGACTCGAAGGTGATCACGTCGGTGGGGTTGCTTCACATCGGCGTGGTGTTCCTGGTGTTCGGAGCGTTCCTGTTGATGAGCGGTTTGCTACCTGGTGACCTGGCGCAGTGGGGTACGAAGGCTTCCGGTGGTTGGTGGAACGAGTTGGTGGCTATCGGTCTGTTCGCGGTCTTCATCGGGATGTTCCTGATTATTCTGAACAAGGTGATCGCGAAGAAGGAAGAGAGCGACCTGGAGGAGTACGTGCAGCGGCAGTTGACCAGGTCTAGGTCAGGTCATAGGTTGGAGAGGGACCCGGAGACCGGAGGATTGACCACGAAACAGGCGAGAAGAGCTAGACAGATGCAGCAGGCCGCTTCAACTGGATCCATCGAGACTCAGAATGAAAAAGATTCAGCGTCTCCACCGAGGAGTCCTCCACCTGCGTATTCGCCACCTCCTACGATGAACGGAGATAACCAAGCTGTTCAATCTGCTCTTTATCTGGAACAGATCACCGAAGAGGAGATCATCAGCGATAGAGTAGAGACATCTACTACCAATAGTCTCAGCCCTGGATCGCCTAGCGAGACCAGGGAACTTTTGCAGAATCCACGATACTCCAAGCAGAATGGAAACCCACAACAGGTCCATCGACCGCTTTACGTGTCCAGGATCTAAACAACCGGCATATGTTCCGATAAGCTTCCAGCTGAAGTCGGAACCATCGCGAGGATCTCGCGGGTCGGGAACAAAATCGGTTAGACGGCTTCCATAATGACGACGATCACGACCATTGGAAAGAGCAGAGTTTTTATTTGTCGGGACGATCGCGAGAGCTTCGAATTTTTTGCTTGGATTGGTATTTTGTGGATTGAGATTGAAAAATGAAATATCGGGGGATGGTGAGCGGTGGAAGGTGAGAGAGTGTTCTTGAATTCGAGAAAAGGAAGAGGTTATCGAATACGATTGTCTCATCGATTGAGATTGCGAAATGAAATATCGGAAAAAGGTAATCGTTGGAAGGTATCGGAGTAATTATCTCATCGATTGAGATTAAGAAATGAAATATCGAAAGAAGGTGATAGTTGGAAGGTACAGAGTGATTTTCGAATTCGAAAAAAGGAAGAGGTTATCGAATCGTTATCTCATCGATTGAGATTAAGAAATGAAATATCGAATGGAGGTGATCGTTGAGAGGTAATAGAGTAATAATCTCATCGATTGGGATTAAGAAATGAAATATCGAAAGAAGGTGATCGTTGGAAGGTAACAGAGTGATCCTCGAATTCGGAGAAAAGAAAAGGTTATCGAATCGTTATCACATCGATTGAGATCGCGAAATGAAATATCGAAAGAAAGTGATCCTTGAAAAATTACAGAGTAATACTTAAATTCGAAAAAGGGAAGTTATCGAGCACGATTATCTCATCGTTTGAGATCACTAAATGAAATATCGAAAAAAGGTGAGGGTTTGAAGGTATCAAACTGATCCTCGAATTCGTAAAAAGGAAGTTATCGAAAACGATTATCACATTGATTGAGATTGCGAAATGGAATATTGAAAAAAGGTGATCGTTGGAAAGTGACAGAGTTATCCTCGAATTCGGGAAAAGAAAAAGGTTATCGAGCACGATTATCTCATCGATTGAGATTGCGAAATGGAATATCGAAAAAAGGTGATCGTTGGAAGGTTACAGAGTGATCCTTGAATTCGAGAAATGAAAAAGAATATCGAACACGATTATCTCATCGATTGAGATCGCGAAGTAAAATATCAAAAGAAGGTAATCGCTGGAAGGTAACGGAGTAATTATCTCATCGATTGAGATCGCGAAATAAAACATCGAAAGAAAGTGATCCTTGGAAGGTAAGAGAGTAATTATTTCATCGATTGAGATTAAGAAATAAAATATCGAAAGAAAGTGATCCTTGGAAAATTACAGAGTAATCCTTAAATTTGAAAAAGGGAAGTTATCGAATACGATTATCTCATCGATTGAGATCGCGAAATGAAATATCGAAAGAAGGTGATCGTTGAAAGGTAACAGAGTAATTATCTCATCGATTGAGATCACGAAATGAAATATCGAGAAAAGGTGATCGTTGAAAGGTTACAGAGTGATCCTCGAATTCAAAAAAGGGAATAGGTTATCAAACACGATTATCTCATCGATTGAGATTGCGAAATGAAATATCGAAAGAAGATGATCTCGGAAGATAACAGAGTAATCTTTAAATTCGAGAAAAGGAAGAGGTTATCGAACACTATTATCTCATCGATTGAGATCACGAAATGAAATATCGAAAGATGATCTCGGATGATAACAGAGTAATCCTTAAATTCGAGAAAAGGAAGAAGTTATAGAACACAATTATCTCATCATTTGAGGTTGCGAAATAAAACATCTAAAGAAATTGATAGTTGGAAGGTGACAGAGTGATCTTCGAATTCTAAAAAAGGAAAAGTTTATCGAACACGATTATCTCATCGACTGAGATCACGAAACGATCATTGGAAGGTAACAGAATAATCCTCAAATTCGAAAAAGGAAAAGTTTATCGAGCACTTCTTCAAAAGTATCGAGATCTCGCCGATTTCTCCTTTGAAGTTCCAAAATCTTCAAAGCTCCTGTCTCGCGGCTGATTCCATCTTCTTCCCGCGAGTTTCTATTCAAGAAGAGAATTCTGACGAAAGAGGAGAATGTCCGGAGAACTTGATCAATGGGACCAAGGTTTCGTCGCAAACGTTCCACCAATTTCGTTTCCATCCAGAACTGCAATTCGCAACGAAAACTCGCGGAGGAAAAAATTCCCGCGCTAAATTCATTGTAGCTCGTCGAACGATCAATCGTTGAACGGGGATCCGATAATCGAATTCCACGGTTTACCTGCAGATCGTCAATGGAGGCAATCGGCCGTAAAACAAGCAACTGATCGAAAGCATCTGACTGGAGCCAACGAAAGTGTAATCTACATAGTCGAAAATGCAATTTCCCCTGCGCTAATTTCGATTCGAGCACAGCCTATCCCCTTGAAACTTTCGTCTTCTCGAGGAATCGAGTTTCCACGCGTATTCGCCCGCCGAGCGTTCCGCTTCGAACGCAATTCCGCTCGGAGCAATTTCACCAAGTCCAGCGGGAACGATACCGTTCGGGGCTAGGTGTCCCTTTTGTGCCGCGATTCGCTCGTTACAGGCGAGAGGAATTTAACGAGATAGATAAATCTAACGAGACGCAACCTTTCGATCCGGCAGCAAATCAATTTCCTCCGCGAATTACAGCAAACGC
This sequence comes from Euglossa dilemma, assembly GCA_002201625.1. Taxonomy (NCBI): domain Eukaryota; kingdom Metazoa; phylum Arthropoda; class Insecta; order Hymenoptera; family Apidae; genus Euglossa; species Euglossa dilemma. Next base: position 80,262 of record NIJG01000342.1, read on the forward strand.
CGAGAGAAGAGACGGTCGATCGTCGCATTCCCGCTGTCTAGAGAAATCCCGGCCGAGAGATCTCGATAATCTCGAAAATCGTTCCAAGGCTGTGTTTTCCGTTTTGGAACAACGAGAGGAAAGACACGTAATGACGAGCGTTTAGTTTTTTAAATGAAATACTTTACAATTAAAGGAATCGTCCACGTTGGGATCGCAGAGATCGATCCTTCGATGATTCTTTCCCGATTTTCTCGATAATTCGTGGACACGTGTAGAAATCGTAGAATCGAATTCGAAAGTTTGTCTGGGACCTAGGATTCCGTCTCGGAACAACGAGAGCGTTTAGTTTTTTAAACAAAATACTTCACAGTCAAAGGAATCTTCCACTTTGGGGACGTAGAGACCGATCCTACGACGATCCTTTCTCGATTTTTTTCAATAACTCGTGGACACGAGCAGAAGTCGTAGAATTGTATTTGAAAGTTAACTCGGGACCTGGGATTCCATCTCGGAACAACGCACGTTTAGTTTTTTAAACAAAATACTTCACAGTCGAAGAAATCCTTCACGGCAGAGTCGCAGATGACCGACCCTTTTCCAATTTACTCAATAATTCGTGGACACGAGCAGAAGTCGAAGAATCATATTCGAAAGTTTGTCTAGGATCTAGAATTTTATCTCGGAACAACGAGAGCGTTTAGTTCTTTAAACAAAATACTTCGCAGTCAAAGGAATTTCCACGTTGGAGTCGCAGAAACCGGTCCTTCGACGATCCTTTCTCGATTTTTTCAATAACTCGTGGACACAAGCAAAAATCGCAGAGTCATATTCGAAAGTCATTCAGAGACCTGGGATTCCATCTCGAAACAACGAGAGAAAAGACACATAACAACGCACGTTTAGTTTTTTAAACAAAATACTTCGCAGTCGAAGAAATCCTCCACGACGGAGTCGCAGAAACCGGTCCTTCGACGATCCTTTCTCGATTTTTTCAATAATTCGTGGACACGAACAGAAATCGCAGAATCGTATTCGAAAGTTATTCTGGAATCTAGGATTCCATCTCGGAACAACGAGAGGAAAAGCAAGAGACGACGCACGTTTAGTTTTTTAAACAAAATACTTCGCAGTTAAAGGAATCCTCCACGTTGGGATCACAGAAATCGATCCTTCGACGATCCCTTCTCGATTTTCTCGACAACTCGTTGACACGTGCAAAAGTCGCAGAATCATATTTGAAAGTTAACCCAGGACCTGGGATTCCATCTCGGAACAACGAGAGCGTTTAGTTTTTTAAACAAAATACTTCGCAGACAAAGAAATCCTAAACGTTGGGGTCGCAGAGATCGGTCCTTCGACGATCCTTTCTCGATTTTTTCAATAATTCGTGAACACGTGCAGAAGTCGCAGAATAGTATTTGAAAATTTGTCTGGGACCTGGAATTCCATCTCCAAACAACGAGAAAAAAGACACGTAACAATGCACGTTTACTTTTCTAAACAAAATACTTCTCAGTCGAAAAAATCCTCCACATTGTAATCGCAGAAACCGGTCCTCCGGCGATCCTTTCTCGATTTTCTCAAAAACTCGTGGACACATACAGAAGTCAAAGAATCGTATTCGAAAATCATTCCGAGACCTGGGATTCCATCTCGAAACAACGAGAGCTTTTAATTTTTTAAACAAAATACTTCTCAGTCGAAAAAATCCTCCACATTGTAATCGCAGAAACCGGTCCTCCGGCGATCCTTTCTCGATTTTCTCGACAACTAGTGGACACGAACAGAAGTCGTGTTTGAAAGTTATCCTGACACCTTTAGACGTCGGAACTTTTTCGTCCACGGAGCTTTCCTAGGATCACGGTCGTATCTTTTTTTCTCCTCTACGGAAAGAAAAGAAAGTTCGGAAGAACCGTGGAAGTCTTCGATCAACCGATTTAATCCTCGTTAAAACCTCACGGGAGAAATCAGCCGCGAAGAATCGATCGAGCTGCGAGATTTTCACACGGAGGTTAATTTCGAGGATTTTCCTGCACAGGATCGTTTATAAAAGACATTACGATATTCGAGGTTCTCGTGGTTTTCCCGAGGCAAGATTCGAAGAAGAAACTCTTCGTACAAAGAAAGTATCGAGTCGCCATTTGAAAGTGGAAGTCGAAGAAGCTCGAAGAAATTGCAGAATCGACTTCGGCGCGAAAATATAAAACCATGCACTCAAGGACCAAGATATAATTAATTCGAAGGATGAGATAGACAATTTTAAGAGAAAGAAGAGAGGAATGAAAGAGAAGATGTGAAGGACGAGGGTGAAGGTACCGCATGGCTGATATTTCTTCGGTCGCGGGATATCAGTAATTAAATTCATCGATTAATCATCTTATATCCGAAATTCGATTTAATAGTGTAAGAAACTATACAGAGGTTTTGAACGCCAACATACTCATTACAGTTTAATATTTAAATCGTAAGTATGGCGGACCCGAGGTCGGGACTAAGCGTCTTTAGAGAACACGATTTATCAAAACGAATGTCCTTTAACGTTTAAGCAACTTGGTCCCGATTTCGACGGTCAAATATCAGTCATTGCACGTGCAAAATCGTTCACGGGATTTTAATAATCCATCGATCTTTCGAGGAAGGAACGAAATTATCGCGGAATTCGTCCTTTTATTTCTTAAACCATTTGCATCACATGGAAATATGGAAAAAAGGCCCATTTCTTTGACAATAGATTTACGGGACTCGTCAATTTGACGGGTGAGTTACTCCAATTGTGCAATATTAACTCTTTGAGCTCGACGATTTTTTGGCTACAGAAAAAATATTCAACGTGACACGAATATCGAGAAAGAAATTAAAAATAAATAGTTCTATGCAATATGTCGAATATTTCCATCTTCAATTGTAATTTCTATTTCTTTCACTCGATTTCTTTCTGCCACGTATTATCATTTCTTTCTTTCGTTCTTTCGAAGATTCTCGAATAGTTTGGTAATTGATTTTAGCTTTAAATAATTCGATGCAATATATCGGATATTTCCATCTTCAATTGTAATTTCTATTTCTTTTACTCGATTTCTTTCTGTCACGTATTATCATTTCTTTCTTTCGTTCTTTCGAAGATTCTCGAATAATTTGGTAATTGATTTTAGCTTTAAATAGTTCTATCAATATATCGAATATTTCCATCTTCAATTGTAATTTCTATTTCATTTACTCGATTTCTTTCTGTCACGTATTATCATTTCTTTCTTTCGTTCTTTCGAAGATTCTCGAATAATTTGGTAATTGATTTTAGCTTTAAATAGTTCTATCAATATATCGAATATTTCCATCTTCAATTGTAATTTCTATTTCATTTACTCGATTTCTTTCTGTCACGTATTATCATTTCTTTCTTTCGTTCTTTCGAAGATTCTCGAATAATTTGGTAATTGATTTTAGCTTTAAATAGTTCTATCAATATATCGAATATTTCCATCTTCAATTGTAATTTCTATTTCATTTACTCGATTTCTTTCTGTCACGTATTATCATTTCTTTCTTTCGTTCTTTCGAAGATTCTCGAATAATTTGGTAATTGATTTTAGCTTTAAATAGTTCTATCAATATATCGAATATTTCCATCTTCAATTGTAATTTCTATTTCATTTACTCGATTTCTTTCTGTCACGTATTATCATTTCTTTCTTTCGTTCTTTCAAAGATTCTCGAATAGTTTGGTAATTGATTTTAGCTTTAAATAATTCGATGCAATATGTCGGATATTTCCATCTTCAATTGTAATTTCTATTTCTTTCACTCGATTTCTTTCTGTCACGTATTAATATTTTTTTCTTTCGTTCTTTCGAAGATTCTCGAATATAATACGAGTCTCTTCAGTAATATTTCACACTCCATCGGTATAATCGAAATATCGAGGATATTTCGCGAGATGCTTTATAATCCTACGTTTCTTTCCTTTCTCGAAAGACTCATGGCAATCGTGACACGAAACACACATTCGATTCTTACGAAGTCTGCACAAGAGAGAAGCTGTGTACAAGCTTCGAGCGTATCTCTTTTCTTGTTTGCCAGATCCGTTTTTCTCGTAATCACTTAGCCGATTGATGTATAAACGGCGGCAGTCGACGAGAATTACGACGGCAATCGAACAATCTTCGTTAATTTCATCCCTTAAACGATAACCATTGCGTTCCAGTCTTGCATTCGCAATCGAACATTCCATTTCGGGTACATAAGTTGCGGCTCGTTGCTTTTCGAGTCGATTTCAAGGAAAGTAACGACCAAACTCGTAGGAAATTCGATTAGAATAACTAGAGAAAATGTTTTGTCTCGGTAAGAGTGTCGAATCTCGGGCAATTTTTGATTTCGCGATGGTTTTGTAGATTTGATAGTCTGGGAATTGTTCAGATTTCTCGTTGCATTTCGAAACGTACTTANGTCCGCGGGTCATGGGGCCCTGGTAAAGACATAAACCAGGTCCCCATTGACCTGAAGACCTCGACGTCACGAAGGAAAGGAAAAACCCAAAAAGCCTTCGCTTTCCGCATCTGCCGAGTCCCTACACGCGTTTCTTGGTTCGGGGAAGAACGGGAAATTTTTCAAACAGAAACGTGCCACGCGATTATAGTCTGCGTTGAAGATCTCGATCGCTCAAGGCCAATAGAACGCTTCTCCCACTACGTTGTTTTACGGCTGTTTTTAGCTTGAATGCTTTTGTTAGACACAATATTTAGTATCTCGTCTATTCTCAATGTCTCGTCACACAAAAGTTCAAGACATTGATAGAAATTCGCTGATAAAGTTACGATTATCATAGTTTCTTTGCTCTATGCACACTGATCTGTGAAATCAATGTGTTTATGGTATATTTGGACGAATTTAGATTTCCTTCACACACGCGTGATTTGCTTGCGAAAATAGGTTTCAACACGAACGCTTCAAAGAGAGTTTGGATAAAGGATAAGTTATTAGGTGATCCCATAAGTTGCTATTTACATTTTTCCTCAGATTTTGTAAACTATATCGATATCGTAATTGAAGTAATTCAAAATAATGTAAACAAACCCGCGAGTGACAAGAAAATCGTTAGTCACTCGTTTCAATTGGAATTCTGATGCTTGAAAGAGAGATTAAAAATTAGATCCGTCCCATAAGTTCGTTCCGCGACGCTATTTACATTTTTCCTCGCACTTGTAAACTATATCGATATCGTAATCGGAATAATTCGAAATAATCGAAACGATCGCGCGAGTGATAGGAAAATTGTTAGTCACTCGTTTCAATTGGAATTCTGATCCTTGGGCCCAAAAAGGATTAACTTAAAAAATCTCTTACCTACAATTTTCTAATGCCTAGCAGCACAAACTAAAACAATCTGCGACACCACGATCATTCACCTAATCCAGAAATAAATATCGGTATCCAAACAGTCATAAAGAATTCCAGAAAAATTAAACCAACCACTTTAATTCGAATTTAAATAAAAGAAAAAGCGAATGACTTAGGACGTAAAAATCGCGGGGGTTTGAAACCAGCAACACTACTCAAAACAATCTACGACACCACGATCATTCATCTAGCTCAAAAATAAATAAATAAATAAATAAATAGCCATAAAGAATTTCAGGAAAATTAGACCAACCAGTTAAATTCGAATTCAAATAAATAAAAACGAATGACTGAGGACGTAAAAGTCGTGGGGATTCGAAACCAACAACACAACTCAAAACAACCTACGACATTATGATCATTCACCTAGCACAGAAATAAATATCGGTATTGAAACAACCATAATGAATTCCCTGAAAATTATACCAAACACTTAAATTCGAATTTAAATAAATAAAAACAAATGACCGACAACGCAAAAGTCGCGGTGGGGTTCGAAACCAGCAACACCACTCAAAACAACCTAGCACACCACGATCATTCACATAGCTCAAAAATAAATAAATAAATAAACAACCATAAAGAATTCCTTGAAAATTAGATCAACCATTTAAACTCGAATTTAAATAAAAAAAACAAATATCCGACGACGCAAAATTTGCGGGGGTTCGTAACCAACAACATCAGTGAAAACAACCTACGACATTATGATCATTCACGTAGCTCAAAAATAAATAAATAAATAAACAACCATAAAGAATTCCTTGAAAATTAGACCAACCATTTAAACTCGAATTTAAATAAAAAAAACAAATATCCGACGACGCAACGGCGACCTCGACCCAATTACTATGGTTACAAATTATTTAGGGAGATAAATCGGGACGAGTAACGATAAGGAGCACTAGCTGTGACCTCCTGTTCGAAACCCATACAACCATCTCGTAAATTGAATGCAGTGCATGCCATAATAACTGACCCTGAGCGATCGAGATTTATTCAACAGCCTTTGAATGACTATGAATCGAAAACTGCGTGCAGATTCGGGCACCGTGTACCCCTACATTTCGTTCAACGGTACCCTGTTAGCCTGGAGGTACGATCACATTCACGCTGCGTACATTACGTGCCGCTTTCTCCCATAAGTGCATTCGATCGTGACTCGAAATCACACACACACGTTCACATGTAACGATAATGAAATCTTTTCGAGACGTCCCCGTTCAATCGGTCCGGGGTGTCCAGTGTCCAGTGACTGATAGCGCAGTATATATTAAGATAGTACGTAATTTTAATATGCTATATTCCATTTTATAATACCTTGGGTATTTAATTACATATGCTAGCTTTAGACGGCGAGATCTTCGAAAACGGCCCGATACAACAGCTCGATCGATCCTCCTTCGCTTGTCGATCCCTTTCGTAATCGTATCGCGAGGAACGAAGCTCGACGGAGAAAAAAAGGGAAAAAGAAAGGATAGAAGGAAAGAAAGAAATCGGGAGAATTGGATAAGACGAAGAGGAAAGGCGATGAAAGTAGAAAATAAAAAAAAGGGCAAAAGAAAAGAAAGAAGGAAAGAAAGAAATCGGGGAAATGGGGTAAGACGAAGATAAGAGGCGATGAAAGAAGGAAAGAAAAAAAGGGAAAATACAGAAGAAAGAAGGAAAGAAAAGAAGCGAAAAAGAAAAGAAAGAAGGAAAGAAAGAAATCGGGGAAATGGGATAAAATGGAGAGGAAAGGCGATGAAAGAAGGAGAGAAAAAAAAGAGAAAAACCAAAGAAAGAAGGGAAGAAGAAAAGGGTAAAAAGAAAAGATAGAAGGAAAGAAAAAAATTGGGGAAATGGGATAAAACGGAGAGGCAATGCAAGGAAAGAAAGAAAGGAAAAAAACGGAAAAAGAAAAGAAAGAAGGAAAGAAAATAAAGGGGAATAGAAAAGAAAGAAGGAAAGAAAAGAAGGGAAAAACAAAAGAAAGAAGGAATGAAAGAAATCGGGGAAATGGGATAAAACGAAGAGGAAAGGCTATGAAAGAAGGAAAAAAAGGGAAAATGAACAGAAAGAAGGAAAGAAATAAATCAGGGAAATGGGGTAAGACGAAGAGGAAAGGCGATGAAAGAAGGGAAGGAAAAAAGGGAAAAGGAAAAGAAAGAAGGAAAGAAAAGAAGGGAAAAAGAAAAGAATGAAATCGGGGAAATGGGTTAAAACGTAGAAGAAAGGCGATGAAAGAAGGAAAGAAAAAAAAAGGGAAAAAGAAAAGGTAGAAATCGGGGAAATGGGATAAAACGAAGATGAAAGTCGATGAAAAAGCAAAATGGCAGATTCGAAGGGGTTGTTTCGCCTCGTATTTCACGGATACATCGCTAAGAGAGGAACGGTCTCGAATATCGGGTCGTTTTCGAACGTCTTCATGAAGAAATTGCCACGCTCGGGCGCTACCATTCTGTGATCCAATGAAAAAATTAATTAATTAATCTCATACCGAGAAAACGTGTATAATGTTCTTTCGAGGAATCTTACTCTGTACATATATTATATTATTATACATCTCTACCTTTTTTAAATTGGGACACCGTGTATTTATTAAGGGAAAGATAGAATGCGAGGAAGAGTGAGAGAGAGAGAGAGAGAGAGAGAGGAGAGGGTCGAGTAGACCAAAAAAAAAAATAATCGAAACGGGGAAGAAGAAGTGGGTGTCTCCACTTTTTGCATTCTGCGCAATTCCAACTTTTTGTATGCTCTTTGCAAAGCTGAAGAAGCGAGAGAGAGAGAGAGAGAGAGAGAGAGAGAGAGGATGCGAGAAAGAGAGGGAGAGAAAGTGAGCGTGAAAGCGGGAGAGAAAGAAATACAGATAATGAAAAGTACGCCGTGAATTGAGTTATGAGAGAAGCGAGCTCAAAATGGGAGAAAAGATGAAAAAAAAATATGGAAAATTTAAACGAGGCTATTTGGTTCGATTGAATGTTGAGTGAAAGTGCCTTTTGCGATGTGTTTCGTATTCCGTGTAGCTTTTCGGTGTTGAAGGGAATCGATTGCTTTCGATTAACCATTTTCTCGCGTTTCTAGTTACACGATCACGATAAAACCAGGAATTGTGTAATTGTCCGCGTAGCACGGAAGCCGAAACGTTAATTTTCCTAATTTTTCTTATCAAATCGATAAGTTATGTAAATTGTCGTGTGATTCTATGTATAGGACGTTTCACGACGTACGAAAACGGTGAATTATTGGATTGGCCGAAAGCAACGTCGATATTCGTCGATTAAATCGTTTTGTTTCCAGCGAGAAAAGATTATCGAATGGTTATCTTCTGATGAAATTGAAATGATTATCTGTGTCGGATAATTCCATTTGTGATCGTACTTCGTAAATCAAGAGGTACCGTTTATTACAAAAATTATTGCAAGAATCATTGCAAATATAATTGCAAAAGTAACTGCAAAAATAATTGCAAAAATAATTGCAAAAATATCGCAAAAATTATTGCAAAAATAACTGAAAAAATCATTGCAAAAATAACTGCAAAATAATTGCAGAAATATCGCAAAAATTATTGCAAGAGCCATTGCAAAAATAATTGCAAAAATAATTGCAAAAGTAATCGCAAAATATCGCAAAAATATTGCAAAAATAATTGCAAAAACATCGTAATAATTACTGCAAAATTATTGCAAAAATAATTGCTAAATAATTGCAAAAATTATTGCAAAATAATTGCAAAAATATCGCAGGAATTATTGCAAAAAGTAACTGCAAAAATAACGCAAAAATAATTGCAGAAATAATTGCAAAAATTTTTACAAAAATAATTGCAAAAATTCTTGCAAAAATATCGCAAAAATTCTTGCAAAAGTGCGAATCGGCCAATCGAATAAAAAAGTGTCTCATAAGTATTTATTTCGAATTTCTTATTTAATCTTAAGGATACCTTGTGATCTTTTTCCGAGCTTTTACTATTTCTTTTGTATCGATCTTAGCGTAATTATATTCACGATTTCTAGAATTCTTTTGAGTGCCAGCTTCGCTTCGAGAATTACTTCCAGTATTTTCGACGCATCCTATACGTATTCAAAGGATGAACCAGTAATAATCGATATACGAATACTTCGTGTCTTAAGGAAATTGGGGGAAGAATTTTATCGGGAAATCGCATGGTACCAAAGTCTATTGTACGTGCTGATCTATATATTTTTTACGACAAACTATGACGAGACACGATCCACAGCTGTAGGAAACGACAATGGCGATTTTAAATTTCATTTACGAGACGATACAAACTGGGATAAGGGAATTCAGAATACGAATATACACGAATATTCGTTAATATAATTCAACACTTACATAATACTAAGTAATATATATATAATAATACCAAGTGCTAGTTACTAGTACTGAGTATTATGTATTATATTATATTATATTACATTATATCTTATACATTATACTAATATCGTATATATAATATATAATACCGAATAATTACACTTATACAACTCTAAATAACGCCAAAATGTAATTAAAGAAACTAAGAGAAATTTAATCTCCTCTGCACCGTGCAACTTAATGAAACTCGATTTATAGAACACGTTCAAGAAACGATAATCACTGGTCCATCTTATATAATATACATAATATTACGTACTTTCGGGGTTACTTAACAATTCTTATATCGTTTAAAGAAATCGGATCGTCCCGCTTGCGAAACGATTAATTTCATTCTTCCATTCCTTCGAAACTGAAAGGCTGAAACCGCAGATTAACTTTAATCATAGGTACTTCTGTACTTCTCTCGCGTTCATTTCAATCGATCTATCTTCTCCGAACGGTGGACATATTCTATGATATCGTAATCGGGTTGTAACGTTTTTTATTGCTGTACATTGTAATGGATTTTTAACGCACGACAGATCTCCCGTTTGGAAAACACACGCCGCGAATATTCTACGATCGAGGGAAAGGGGTTAACACTAGGTTTATGGGTTTTTTTTTTGTATACCTATTTCTACGGATACCCGTCAGATTTAGGGTAAAGAAAACTACATATTTTCTTTAAGAAATAAACGATGGGTTTCATTTGAAAAGAATCACAATATTAACAGACTTAATATAAGTTAATTAAATTTGTTAATATCGTATAATTGAAGAAACTCATTCGTCAAATTCATGGGTCCCATAAATCTAGTGTTAAAAAAGAGGGTGGAGATTCAGAGCGACGGGTTCCACGGTATGTTTAATTTCGGCGACAGAGATATCCTAAAAAATAAGTGGTACAATTACTTTCACGCGGTACCTTGCACGTACTTAGAGTACGAAAGCTTGAAGCTTTAAAAAATGAAAGTGAAGAAGCAGAAGAAGAAGAAGGAATGGAAATCCGTGATTTTCTGTTCGAGGGTCTTTTCGAAAATTAACCAGCAACGAGAATTCTTTGGTGATTCTAGGATTTTTGGATCAAAAATTGGCTAAAATTGATTCGTGGATTTAAATAATAAAGCTTAACACCTTGACTTAAAAATTAAATACACTTGATGCGATTGAAAAATATTATTTTATTTCGATAAGTTGAACTAAAGAATGGAAGCTGAAAGGGAATATATTTTTTTAAGATCAAAAATTGGCAAAAATTAATTCGTGGATTTAAATATTAAATACACTTGATGCGATTGAAAAATATTATTTTATTTCCCTAAGTTGAACTAAAGAATGGAAGCTGAAAATGAATATATTTTTTTAAGATCAAAAATTGGCAAAAATTGATTCGTGAATTTAAATAATAAAGCTTAACACCTTGACTTAAAAATTAAATACACTTGATGCGATTGAAAAATATTATTTTATTTCGGTAAGTTGAACTAAAGAATGGAAGCTGAAAATGAATATATTTTTTTAAGATCAAAAATTGGCAAAAATTGATTCGTG
>NIJG01000343.1:131886-142516 GCA_002201625.1 Euglossa dilemma
AGATTCGAGAGATCCGAGAATATCGTCGTCAAATTCGAAGAAGCGTTTTTTGTCTTCCCACTCGTTAAAGAGTGAAATTTCGCGAGTTCTATTAGTTCCTTTAACCGTTCTCGTTGTATCTTCGATTCTTTCTATAAACCAAGGCAAAAGAAAACTCACCTTTGGTTTTCTACGCTGTATTAAAAATAACTACACGCGAAACATCGAAATAAAATACTTCCGTTCATTCCGAAGGCAAACGTATAATTTTCCATGCTTCTTCTTCATAGCGAAAAATTCTTCGAACGCAAAGGGTTAACAGATTTCATACAGCTTAATTAAATCTGTTAAAATCTTATAATTGGAGCATCTCACCCGTCAAATTCATGGGTCCCGTAAACCTAGTGTTAAATATTTATCCGACATATAATTTCAAATAGTAAAAGTAAAAACCCGGCACGAATTTATGGGACGACTTAATATTTCTATAAAATCCACGAGTTGGGTTAATTACACCGAGAAATTTCAAGCTGTCTCAAAGAAAATGTCGCGCTGCATATATTCCTAACGTTGAATTATCAACGTATCGATAGCTAATCCTACTTTTCAAACGACAGATAAGATTACCGTGTAGAATTCATCGATACACCGTGGCCGAGTAAAAACTATCGCAGGTTTAATTAAAACTACACTCGAAGTCTGTTGGCGCGGTTTACGGGCTAATTGCTCGGATAAAATCTGCTGCTTTGACTGGCGGTAATTTTCGTCGAAATCGTCTGGAGGATTGATGGGGTCTTTGACCGACCGTAGGTCGTGCATTAACTATCTCTGCTATTGGTATGCGTGGGCTACGAAACTGGATTATCTAGACCCTGAAACGATCTATATACATATAGCCGGCGTATTCCTCAACGGCGTGTTCGGCGTAAAAGACAAATGCTTCAGACCTTATCCTTGGACCGATGACTCGCGTTCATCGATCAACGTTGACTCACCGAATCTTTCGAATCGGGATGCATTCTTCGCAGGATGTCGCAGAAAAATCGCGATAACGACGCTCGTGGAATAATTGGCAACGCGACTTTCGCGGTCTTCTGAATTTTTCCGTCTTTTTTTCTCCAACCACTACGCGAAAGGAATACGCGAATAGGTTGTAAGAAGGAAATTAATTCGATCGCGTGAAACCGAACGGAGATCCCACGGGATCGCAGCACCGTTCAAGCGAGCAACTATCTTTAGCTGTGTTCGATTACGTCATTTGCATCGACCTTTCTTTACAGCTCAAGGTAAGCACGAGTTAAGTACGAGTCGCACAGAGGGAAAGGCATTTCGTGTAAATGTGACCTTAAACTTTCCCGAGGCGTATCCAGCGACGCGATGCACGTGGCCGCGATTATAATTCACAGCCGATAATTTCCATCTTGACTTTTCACGCGTCGGGTAGTTAATTTTCGATGGTTTTTGTCCCGCCAGAGCTGACACGGTTGGAAAAGCCTCTCTAGCTGAGACGCCGTCGGCGTCGCGGCGGTTAGATTTATTAAACAAATACGCGGTCGCGCGATAATTTCACGTCGATTTTCCTACTCTTACTGCTAATGAAGTTTATAGAGGGTAATTATGATACAACGGCGGATTAATTAGTACACAAGTTTCACCACTCACCCTTTTCGCCTCGGCAGGCCGCAATAGTTCTATTAAACTTTATTGACTAACTAATTTCATTTAAAGCCGGAACGCGGACGCGGAAAGTATAACACGGGTCTAACAATGATATCCTATGAAATTATTCATAAGCGTTAAGTGTGTATCCTTGAATTATATAAGCAAGAAGTATCGAGAGAACTCGAGCAATAAGCAGCCACTCTATTCGAGTCGTTCTGTTACGATGAACAACAAAAGCTGGTGTTGCTTGATACCGAGCGTTATTCATAACCCTAGATCGATAAATACCAAACGCTCGCCGCGTTTTATACCCGCTTCCAAGGAAAGTATCCGTTTCGTTTTACTTTATACCCGACATCGAGAAAAATAATATAGCCACGGTAGAAAGAGAGAGAGAAAAAAAGGAAAACAGGCAGAGGGGTGGTCTGTTTTGCATGGTAATCGAATTCAAACGAGATACCATCCGACTACTGCGAAATTTATAAACCATCGAGGAAAAAACGTCCTGACCCTGAACGTAACTAGCTTTCTTTGGAAACTTTCGATTGAAAATTTCTATCCGATATCGTAGATGTAAAAAAAAACAACGCGGTAAACAATGTTTAATTCCGACGGTGAAAAATTTCATCCACCGCCAGGGCTCGGATGCGAATGTTTCGTGTACGGTATCGATCCAGGTTTAATGAGTACGAACGAACGAAGAAGTGAATAGCAACGAAAGCCAAGGTCGGGAAAATTATTAAATAACACTAAGCCACGACAAGGAGAATATTGCAAATAAAAGAAAAGGAGATATTCGATGTTAGAAGGAACGTGTTACAAAACCGTACCATTGGTGGTGATTTATACGGGTAAAAATAGCATCGACGCACTATTCTACGATTAACAATCAAAACATTCGGCCAGGTAGCATAATCTCGAAGTCGATATTACCATCGCAAAGATTACGGACGTGCAAAGTGGAGCAGCGGCGATAATAAATCTCACATTATCACGATATAATAATTCACACGGGACGTTCTCCCATTCAGATAAGTACTCAATAATTTCTTTGAACCACCAATTTCCCAACGTTTTCTATCTATTCCCGAACACCGGCTCGGTATCTATTTTCAAAAGTAATCCCGAGATAAGTTATCAGTTACAAATGTGTCGAAGTTACGAGGAATGAAGACAGCGCCGGCCGTTTTCCTCTTTGTCCTTTCAAGGTGAACGTTTCGAAGAACGCCGATAACTTCAGAAATTCCCAAGTTATATCAATGGTCCCCGATAATGTCTTCATTCACGTTTAGTTTACTATTAATACGGCCGTGATCCCGGCGTTCGCAGTTTGACCTTAACAATGATCATATAAATTATCGTGTCCGTCAACTCGAGTGACCTGAAGCTAACGAACGCTTAAAGGTTGCTTTTCAAAGATTCCCACCCGTAACTCATCATTACGCATCGCGTATAATTCGTTTAATCACATTTGCACATTGAAACAGAATATCTGTCTCGCACCGGTTCGAACATGATTTTCAACGAGAATCAGCCACGTTTTTAATCGATGAAATCATTTTTATAACGACAACGGTTATATACGATCGATCTGTCGTAATTTTTCGCCATCTACGCATTTGCGGTGAACTAGTTTTGCGAATCGATTTCTTACATCTCGTCGTGGTAACGATGTAAAAATTACTTCGTTTCGTGGTGTTTCGTTAAAAAAACGTTGAACGCGAGCGTCGTAACATATCGCACCTTTTGCACGGCATATGAACGCGAGAATTCGAACGGTCGAATAGATCGATTGGAAAGTGTACGTGAATCGTGCGTGGTTGCCGCGGAAAAAAGACCGTTACACATACGTCACTTGACTTGGCTGGAATGGTCGAGACGCGCGAGTCGGACTTCTGATGAAATTACAGCGAGCGGTAAGGATACGGAAAGAGAATACAGATGTGTTACTTGAACCGCACCTTTGATCGTCGTAGAACACAATAGGCCGATGAGGCAGACCCAGGCGATCGTCATTTTGAAGTGGCTCGTCGTTTCCATGCACATCACAAAAAAAAGCACTGTCTAAACTTCCTTGAAGGGAACGAACTACCGGCGTAGATAAAACGACGCGTTCGGAGCACAGAACTCGAACAACGAAACTGACGCGAGAGCGTGGTCAATATGAATCACGAGGATAAAACGAGGTAAGAACGAGGGACGTGCGACGTCAATTCGAATGTAAGTGCCCAACTCGACGTGAGTGCCAACCAGATAGCTCGGCGCGCGAAGACCGTCTGCCGCGCGCTTTGCTTTCGGCCCGCTTCGTGAGACATCGGCACCAGCCGAGATCGCCCGAACGCCCCGATCCCCCGATACCGCCGTTTCATATCGTCCACCGTGTACCTACTTTCCTGCCTAACCTACCTACACACGCACTTCACCCTATACCTGCGATTATGTGTTTATTCCGTCTACACGTTCACATTCACCGTTTTCTACTCGGAGAATGGATTTACAAGATCATACACGGCAACGTGCGCCGTTCTTTTTCTCCTTTACTCCTTGCTTCTTCAACCGTTCCGATTCTTCACGTTCATTCGCATAGTTTAGAAACGAGATGTCGCGTTGTAAAGAGTAATTAAAATATTTACTTTGCTCGAACGCTGTTCTTTTGTTTATTCAGGTGAGATATATTATTGGGTAATCGTTTTTAGTCGAGGTAATTAGGCTTCGAGTGTATGGATTCGCGTAATTTTTAAACACACGCGTTTCCAAATTGAAAATTCAATACAAACGATTCGCATTGTTTAGAAACGAGATGTCGCGTTGTAAAGAGTAATTAAAATATTTACTTTGCTCGAACGCAGTTTTTTTGTTTATTCAGGTGGGATATTATTGTGCAATCGTTTTTAGTCGAAGTAATTAGAAAGTTTCGATACGTCTAGAGGTTATGTATTCGCGTAATTTTTAAACACACGCACTTCTGGATTGAAAATTCGATACAAACGATTCGCATTGTTTAGAAACGAGATGTCGCGTTGTAAAGAGTAATTAAAATATTTATTTTGCTCGAACGCTGTTTTTTTGTTTATTCAAGTGGGATATATTATTGAGCTATCGGTTTTATTCGAAGTAATTAGGCTTCCACAGTATCGATAGATATTCGCGTAATTTTTTAATACACGCGTTTTCGAATTGAAAATTCGATACAAATGATTCACAAAGTTTAGAAACGAGGTGTCACGTTGTAAACAGTAATACTAATCTACTGTATACTTTGCTCGAACGCAGTTTTTTTGTTTATTCAGGTGGGATATTATTGGGCAATCGTTTTTAGTCGAAGTAATTAGAAAGTTTCGATATATCTAGAGGTTATGTATTCGCGTAATTTTTAAACACACACGTTTCCGAATTGAAAATTCGATACAAACGATTCGCATTGTTTAGAAACGAGATGTCGCGTTGTAAAGAGTAATTAAAATATTTACTTTGCTCGAACGCAGTTTTTTATTGTTTATTCAGGTAAGATATATTATTGGGCTATCGTTTTTAGTCGAGGTAATTAGGCTTCGATATTATCGATAGGTATTCGAGTAATTTTTAAACACACGCGTTTCTGAATTGAAAATTCGATACAAACGATTCGCATAGTTTAGAAACGAGATGTCGCGTTATAAAGAGTAATTAAAATATTTACTTTGCTCGAACGCAGTTTTTTTTGTTTATTCAGGTGAGATATATTATTGGGCTATCGGTTTTAGTCGAAGTAATTAGAGAGTTTCGATACGTCTAGAGGTTATGTATTCGCATAATTTTTAAACACACACGTTTCCGAATTGAAAATTCGATACAAACGATTCGCATAGTTTAGAAACGAAATATCGCATTGTAAAGAGTAATTACTTTACTCGAACGCAGTTTTTTGTTAATTCAGGCAAGATATTATTGTACAATCGTTTTTAGTCGAAGTAATTAGAGAGTTTCGATTCGTCTAGAGGTTATGTATTCGAATAATTTTTAAACACACGCGTTTCTGAATTGGAAGTTCGATACCAATGATTCACAGTTTAGAAACGAGATGTCGCGTTGTAAACAGTAATACAAATCTATACTTTCCTCGAATGCAGGTTTTTATTTATTCAGGTGAGGGATATTATTGTGCAATCGTTTTTAGTCGAGGTAATTAGGCTTCCACAGTATCGATAGGTATTTGAGTAATTTTTAAACACACGCATTTCTGAATTGAAAGTTCGATACAAATGATTCGTATAATTTAAAAACGAGATGTCGCGTTATAAACAGTAATACCAATCTAAATACCATATATTTCGCTCGAACGCAATTTTTTGTTATTCCAAATAAGAGATATTATTTTACAATCATTTCGAAGTAATTAGACAGTTTCGATGCGTCTGGAAATTATGTATTCACGTAATTTTTAAACACACGCGTTTCTGATTTGAAAATACGATACAAATGATTCGCATAATTTATAATTATGATATCGCGGTTGTTAACAGTAATACCAATGTATACATAGCTCGAACGCAGATTTTTGTTAATCCAGATGAGAGATATTATTTCACAATCATTTCGAAGTAATTAGACAGTTTCGATGCGTCTGGAAATTATGTATTCACGTAATTTTTAAACACACGCGTTTCCGAATTGAAAATTCGATAAAAATATATGCACACGTATAATTAAATGTTACATATGTAATTATATCTGTCATTTTTGAAATTTATTTTTACGATTCGTGTATCTAATGGTTACTCTATGTGAATTGGTTAAATCGAAACGAAAATATGTTACACTCTATCCCAAACTTTTCGCCATATTTATTTTTCCTAGATTCGAGACTAACATACAAGGTTATGTATTCGCGTAATTTTTAAACACACGCGTTTCCGAATTGGAAGTTCGATAAAAATATATGCACACGTATAATTAAATGTTGCATATGTAATTATATCTGTCATTTCTTCAATCGATCCATTCGAATTGTCTACGATGGCTACTCCGAATTGGTTAAATCGAAACGAAAATATGTTACACTATATACCGAACTTATCGCCATATTTATTTTCCCTAGATTTGAGACTAGATTCCAGGCTAGTATACAAGGTTGTGTATTCACGTCATTTTTAAACACATTCGTTTCCGAATTGAAAATTCGTTTAAAATATATGCACACGTATAATTAAATATTATATATATAATTATATCTGTCATTTTTGAAATCGTTCTTTACGAATCGTGTATCTAATCGTTACTCTATGTAAATTAGTTAAATCGAAACGAAAATATGTTACACTCTATCCAAAACTTTTTGCCATATTTATTTTTCCTAGATTCGAGACTAACATACAAGTTTATGTATTCGCGTAATTTTTAAACACATGCGTTTCCGAATTGAAAGTTCAATAAAAATATGTGCATGCGTATAATTAAATGTTACATATGTAATTATATGTGTCATTTTTGAAATCGTTCTTTACGAATCGTGTATCCAATGGTTACTCTATGTGAATTGGTTAAATCGAAACGAAAATATGTTACACTCTATCCCAAACTTTTCGCCATATTTATTTTTCCTAGATTCGAGACTAACATACAAGGTTATGTATTCGCGTAATTTTTAAACACACGCGTTTCCGAATTGGAAGTTCGATAAAAATATATGCACACGTATAATTAAATGTTGCATATGTAATTATATCTGTCATTTCTTCAATCGATCCATTCGAATTGTCTACGATGGCTACTCCGAATTGGTTAAATCGAAACGAAAATATGTTACACTATATACCGAACTTATCGCCATATTTATTTTCCCTAGATTTGAGACTAGATTCCAGGCTAGTATACAAGGTTATGTATTCACGTCATTTTTAAACACATGCGTTTCCGAATTGAAAATTCGATAAAAATATATGCACACGTATAATTAAATATTATATATATAATTATATTTGTCATTTTCGAAATCGTTCTTTACGAATCGTGTATCCAATGGTTACTCTATGTGAATTAGTTAAATCGAAACGAAAATATGTTACACTCTATCCCAAACTTTTCGCCATATTTATTTTACCTAGATTCGAGACTAACAAACAAGGTTATGTATTCGCGTAATTTTTAAACACACGCGTTTCCGAATTGAAAGTTCGATAAAAATATATGCACGCCTATAATTAAACGTTGTATGTGTAATTATATGTGTCATTTCTGAAATCGTTCTTTACGAATCGTGTATCTAATGGTTACTCTATGTGAATTGGTTAAATCGAAACGAAAATATGTTACACTCTATCCCAAACTTTTCTCCATATTTATTTTCCCTAGATTCGAGACTAGTATCAGAAGATATGATCGATATATCGAAAGCCGACTTTTGACAAGAGCCGGTAAATATTTGAATATCCGCATGGAAAGTAAGTAAGTGTGCCTTTTGTATATAACTACTCTAAAGCGTTCATACCTGTCTATGTACACTCTGTCATACTTTCATTGACCTTCTCCAAGCATTGCGCATTCGGGATCTCACATGTACAGTTACATTCGCAATTTGTTAAGAAAAGAAAAAGCGTGTTTCCACCGCAGGCACGAGTGCATTTATTCAAGCATTGCCTAATTCTCTTTGATTGCAGGCCTCTGTGATGGATTTGATACAAACTAGCTCCTAAAGAAGCTAGCTACTAAAAAAATTTACGACTTTCGATAAAAACCACAGAAGGAAAAAGAAAGAAAAAAACGATGTAAAAGTAGTTATTTGCAGCTTCAAACAGGTTTCTGTTTCGGTAAAAGTTTCACGTTGAAGAATTATTGGCCATGATTGAAACAAAAACCCAAGAAATCGTTTCACGGTCTAGAGGTTACACGTCGAGGAAGGAATTATCGGTAAAGACCCAAAGTAAAGTGGTGTAAGATATATCAGAACACAGGCGCGGCCGCATACGTATATTACGATATAGGTTTAAGGAACATCGATTTCTAATTATCAACATTTCTTTCTTTTTTTTTTCTCCCTAACAAAAATGCCCGCTCGTAAAACACGGAATTATGAGGCACGTTTAAAACGAGAACCTTCCTGAAACGGGTTTATGGTTCACGGGATAGAGGGTCGGCCTTATGAAGAAATTATCGCTGCGACGAAAAAGAAGAAAAGAAACTAAACCTATGTCAAGATAGGGAGGGTCGTTGAACACTGGTATACAGGTACAACGATATTGTGAAACGACTGGCACGGTTAGACCAGATGCAGCCACGAACCGTGCAAGTGTATCGCTATGTGCATTATGACAATGCTTTCCTATCGATGTTTACCCGACGATAACGTTGCTGGGTCTTACGAATGCGATTCTACACGATGGCGTACGTGACCGATATGTCGAAGGCGTGCCGGCTGGGACCACAGAAGCTGCAACAGCATACACCAACCAGACGTACTAAGAATCGTAGTTGCGGAATTTATCAGGTAAGATAGTACCTACGATACATGTAACGTGGATGAAAATATAGGCTTGCAGGATTGTATCGCACTTAAAACTTTTCCCTTCCTTTTACAATGAGTTTTAGCACGAAATGTAAATTCATTTCCTTTCCCTTAAACTTCCACTTCAGATAGCTAGCAATTTAAAGTTTCGCTGCACGTATGTACGTGGGAAGATCAGGAAATTTTCCAATTCTCATTTTCAATTCTATTCATTTCTTTTCCATCGGTTGAAATGTAATTCTTATCTAGTAAATGATCGATACATATCGATGAGAATTCGGTCAAGCAGATAAACCGTTACGAACCGTTACGTAAACTTTTTACGTTTCTTTCTCTTTTGAATGGTAAAATTAGGTTTATCGTACAGTTGAATTATAACGAACGGTGATCATGCTAACGTTAACGTTATCGTTAAAGTAGTTATGGATAGTAAGATCTTTAAAGTGAAGTTCTAGTTTGCGGTCAAGCAATCTCCATACCAGACCACCGTTCCTGTATCACGATAGAGGAACACTTCTATGGATTCAGCTAATCGAGTTGGCAACTATTGTGTAGGCACACACGTACACATAATCATGTTACCGGCAGGCAGTCGAACCCGTTGCCGTTGTCCAAAACGACTATACGAGTACTAACATGTAATAACACTTTTATTGCATACACGGACTGCGATACAAGCGCGGCACACACGAAAGCCACGTACGTATGATAAACATGCTGCAATGATTATTCGACCAACAGAGTTTCTCTTTGTCGTTGGATTCGTAATCTTTAAACATTTTAATTACGAGATTTTGTACCAAAAAGGTGAATAACGAAACAGATTGACGTGAAAAGCCTCTAACCACCGGCAACCTAAATTGCGCCAGCGCATCGATGTAAAGCTTTCGCGATGAGTATGGTAAACCAAGATTTGGATTCGCTAATTTTCTCTTTGATTAATTACCAGTAGCTACCGCTGTTACAACATGGATTAAGAAACGAGAGCACGGAATTTCGTAGTAGTTATTACAGCATCGATTGTTTGGGTATGTATCAAAGGGATCTAAATTAACGTTTGTCCACGAAAATATATCCGAAGCAACAAATTTGCGTACACACGGTGCTTCTATTAACATCGAACTCGCTATTATCGTGATCGGTTCCCGTTCGATCAATCGGAATTCGTGTCATACCAATGCTTAACCCATCTGCATCACAAAGAGAAGTCAAAAATTCGTTCTTATCACCAAAATTTATGTTTACTGCATTTAAATTTTAATGAAAATATTAGATAATATGAGAAATAAAATCAATATTGCATAAATAAAGACTTTTTACTTCTTTATAGATTTACAAAAATAAATTTAATTATTTTGCACAACGTGATAATATTTGAAGTGATCAAGGCATAATGTTACATGGCAATTATCACATTGATAAAATGTATCTTTTCTTTTTTTCTCTGATAAACAAACTACACAGGTTCCTTTTTCTTTTTTTTGGTGTATTTATTAGGTTGGTGCATAT
>NIJG01000346.1:15857-28857 GCA_002201625.1 Euglossa dilemma
GTTCGTGTGATTTTTATTCGGGTAGGAACTCGGTTATTTTATTTGTTTTTATTATGATATTGTGATTGTTTTTATTTGCATATGTAAGACCTAAATATGTATTACAGATTGCGTTGACTGGAGTTTCTAAAGATTCATTTTTAAGTATATAGAAAACTAGGGATGCCAGGAGGTCAATGACTAGATAATAATTAAGTAGTAAGGTCTACGATATATGATTACACGCGGTTCAGGGGATAATTTGCATTATTTTCTGGAAATTTTCTTCCCGTAATGCGTAGTCTGATGTTCGATTTTTACTTTAATATTTATAAAACGAATCATTGGAATAATAATTTGGTATTTCTTCTCTCTAAATGAAGAAAATTCAGCTGCGGAGGATAGGTATTTTTAACTATAATGCAGGGATAATTCAAATAAATTGAAATTATATTATACTCTGATTACTATGTAATACTAAAGCATACTCATTATCAACACCAAAAAGCTTGACTAACTTAGACAATAAATATCCGACTCATAAAATAATAATTTAATATTTATAAAACGAATAATTGGAATAGTAATTTGATATTTCTTCTCTCTAAATGAAGAAAATTCAGCTGCGAAGGATCAGCTATTTTTAACTATAATGCAGGGATAATTCAAATAAATTGAAATTATATTATACTCTGATTACTATGTAATACCAAAGCATACTCGTTATCAACACCAAAAAACTTGACTAACCTAGACAATAAATATCCGACTCGTAAAATAATAATCAAGAGGAGGAAAATAAGCGTACCTAACGCAATATTCAAACGCATAGAGGTGGAAAAATAAATTCGTTAAATTTCCTCTGGCGTAAGTTAGAAAATGTAAAAATCCCTTATATTCAGAGCACGGATGTCATTTACCTCACGTGCATGTGAAAATAAATTAAACCGATTAGTCAGATGCGTAACTTCCGTGAATTTACGGGTTTAACAAACGCCTGTAAAAAATCATGAAACTCGCGTAAAGATAATTCCACGTGACATATTCATTCGTATAACTGCCGGCGAGGATATATCAAAGATAAGATCAAAAGTGGGACGTGGAAAGAAAACTCCTTTTACAAGCGGCGATTAATCAGAAGCCGAGGAAAGCTTTCAGTAATTAAGAAGGAAACTTCAGTAGCGTGGACCATAAATTTCACGATAGCTGGATATACGTCGCTCGCACCTATAGCGTTTGCAGACACACCGCGGGGCCCTTACGTTTTTTCTGTTGGCCTCGAAATTTGAGCCCCGATCGAAGCGAAATCGTAACGCGACATCGTGCTCTATCACGCGACTTTGAGAGAAAAAGTCTGCTCGGTACGGAGATTTCACTGCGATTAATTTTTCTCCGCGAGAGACGAATAAGGTTCCAGGCTACCCGGCGTTCTCGATACTTCAACGCCGAGACAAGAACGATTTCCTAAACGACCATGGTCGTTATCGTTCCTTTTCGAGCGTACTTCCGGGGATGGGCAGTTCGAACGTGTCGACGAGCACTCGAACTTCAAGCGGCGGATTTCCACGATCCGGATGATCCGTGGAAATGTGACGGACGCGAAGCTCGCGCTGTTCCAGATCGGACTAACGGATCTCCATCTCCTATCTCTGGGCATCGTTTCCGTTTTTCTTCCGTCTTTTTCTCCCCGTTCTTTCGCCCGATGCGCGTATTATTTTCGCTTATACCCGGCCGGGGAGGGCTGAATTTAGGCTCGATGTATTTCCAGCCACGCTGACAATGAGAGAATTGATCTATCGAACGCGTGCCAGCCGTGCATTCGATGCAGTTGTCTTCTCGAGTCCTTCCCTCGTTGTAGTTACACAGAAAGGGTGGAACTTCGTCTGTGTATTATATTACTGCTGTCGCAAAAATCTATAATCTCTGCCAAAAGCGTGTCTGTTCAAATGCACCTTCGCGTAGTTCCTCTTCTAAATTTTAATCGATGGTTACGTTCAAATTCGCGATTTTTCAAGCAACAATTCAGAAATTTAAATTCGAAGATTGGAGTTTGAAAATAAAGATTGGAAGATTGTAATTACACAGAAGGGGTGGAAATTGGTCTTTATATTATATTACTGCTGTCGCAAAAATCTACAGTCTCTGCCAAAAGCGTGTCTACTCAAACGCACCTTCGCGCAGTTCCTCTTCTAAATTTGAATCGATCTTTACGTTCAAATTCGCAATTTTTGAGGCAACAATTCAGAAATTCAAACTCGAAGACCGGAATTTGAAAATGAAAAATTGGCAGACCCCGAATTAGAGTTTACGAATTCAAATTTAATTGCGCGAATGAATAAATCACACCGGGGATATTCAAATTTGAATATTCAAATGGCAAAATTGAAATTTAAATATTTACCCCCGACTTTGCACATAAAGATTCAAACGCTCGGGCCCAGATTGAAGGATTCATATTTAAACATCTAAATTCCAGCTGCAATATTCACCCTTAATTTCTTCCACACCCTGCTGCAGCCCTTTGCAGTCGCCTTCGGCACTTGGTCCCAACATACTCAAAGACACGTTTTGAAATTCACCTAATCAACTTCCCATCTGCATTCGCGTACCTTTGCGAGATTAAATGAAATCACAGAGAAAAGGGTGGAATAAGAATAAAATAGAACGGTCAGGTTCGATTAGATCGACTCATCGTGCAAATAGGCGTGAAAGAATCGCGAAAATTTGTCAGAGCTATCTCTGATAGCCATAAAAATTCCCCGTGGATTATGCACTTGGCGATTCGCCATCGAGAGGTGATCCATCTTCGAACCGGATTCCTCTTCGAGATCCAATTCGTCTTTCGTCTCGCGGTAATATCGAGTCTGGCCAGCAGCCGTAAAAATGTCCGGATGGCGATTGAAAATCTCGTCACGTTATCGGCCGGTGTTTCGAACGCCGATCGGGCGTCGGTCACCGGCGTCGCATTAAGAGGAAAAGATCGGCGCGCAATTACGGTAGAACGAACGTGTCGCGTCGATCTTTCGAGCAATCGACGGCCCCGTCCGACGAAGGATAAATCAAAGTGGTTGATGGAAGCGTTCGAGGACGGTTTCCGGTCGATCTTTCGCTGCGTTTACTCTTTGATGATACTCCATGTTGCCGGTGATCGGAGCTCCGGGTCGAAATGCTTCTAGAAGTAATTGCGGATGACTGGTTCACCGGGGTTGAATGACTTTTTCCGGAATCGTTCGGCTGAAATGCCGATGCAACGAATTTTTCGTTCTATTTCCACTGCATACTAATTGCTATTATGGTTGGCATGAACTACGCTCGCGTAATGTGTATCTTCGGTTATTTCCGGAATCGTCGGTAATTGCTAGTTTCTATTGCAATGACGAATATTTTGTGATTTTTTTTTGGTGTTTTATTACGAATTTTTATTAACTTGCGTTACTTTGAATCATAATCTTGGAGAAAAGTGTTTGGATGTCGATAATTATTGGATTTTGGGCATAATATATTTAAATAAAAATCCAAAATAATATAGTATTCAATGCTATTTTCTATTGCAATGGCGAATACTTTGTGATTATCTTTGGTGTTTTATTACGAATTTTTATCAACTTGCGTTACTTCGAATGATAATCTTGGAGAAAAGGGTTTTGGATATCGAATAATTATAGGATTTTGGGCATAATATATTTAAATAAAAACCCCGAATAATATAGTATTTAATGCTCTTTTCTCTTGCAATGGCGAATATTTCGTGATTTCGTTTTTTGTATTTTATTACGGATTTTTATTAATTTGCGTTACTTCGAATCATAATCTTGGAGAAAAGGATTTGAATATCGAATAATTATAGGATTTTGGGCATAATATATTTAAATAAAGAACCCAAAATAATATAGTATTCAAGTAATAAATTGATTCATTCTTACTATTATTTTCATTTCTCTCTCTCACTCCTTATTAATATTTAAAAATTTTTAATATTTCAAAACAAGACTCGTTCGACTTACACTTAGACCGCTATTTTTCACCAAATTGCGATAAACGAGAAAGAAATATGTTCTCTAGGCTAATCTTAAGAAAACAAAACGTAACTTGCTAATTACGATCTCAAAGTGCACTAAAATTCACGCTTCCTAATTTCTATTTTAACCGGCAGATAAACCGGCAGTCTTTCTTCAACAAACAGAATTACGAAGGGAGTTAAGATCAAAGGACTCGGAACAACAAATTAAGACACCGTCTCCCATCTTCGCGGGGCCTGGAAAATAAGCGCAATTTACAAAATCACATTTTCCAGGCACAAAACTTTCACGACTCCGCCCTCTGTAAATAAAAGCCATGCAAACATCTCTCGGTCGTTTCTCCTTATAAATAACCAGCTCTCCAAATATTATCTTTAATCTTCGCACATACAATCAGCAAGCAGGCGCATATACACTTCGAAGTTTATACATATATATGTACCGTCTTGCATCTCGTGAACCTGCAGCTGATGAAATTCCTGCGTTTATACGCCAATTATGGCGTCTCTCTGCTTGTCTAGGCCTTAAGGTATCGATGTCAGGTTATTTTCTTAATGAGTCAAAGGCCGTGTTTCTTGGCCCCGTTCATCGACGTCCCATAATGCAGTTTACCGAAGGCATCCACCCCGCCTGTTCTTCCTCTGTAGCAAAATATTTGGCCGGGCGTGAAGTTGTTGCGATAGTATGCCAACTATTTGTTCCTGTTCACCTGCTCCAAGATAAGTTCCTGGCCAGACACACCGGCGTAATCCGTCTTCCTTGACTTTGCTAGATTGCGTGTCTATATTCTCGATTGGCTGGCTTCTTAAGTTACGAAAATGACGCTCGGTAGATAATACTGGATGTTGGCTTAAGCGTGCCTTCGTTTGCATGAGTTATCGTCCGCGGTGGATCATGGCCGAAGTTGATGCGATAGGAAAGTTTCGTTCCCGAGAAAATTCTACCGTGGAAATTCCTTTTTATTATCGTCTCCCGTTCCGTTCCGTTTTTATTTTCCAAAGTTATTTCTAGGCCATTTTGATATTTCGTACCCCGACGACCGGGATTGCTTTGTTCCTTCTATGTCGACTCTTTCGTTTGACACTGCAGGTTTTTTCTTCGATTTTCTTCCTCCCCGTGGAATTATTTTTCCGGATTTCTGCACCGTGGATTTGTTTATTTTCCAACGATATTTATTTTAACACTAGGTTTACGGGGTTTTTCTGTATACATATTTCTACGGATACCCGTCAGATTTAGGGTAAAGAAAACCACATATTTTCTTTAAAAAACAAACGATGGGTGTAATTTGAAAACAATCGTAATATTAACAGACTTAATATAAGTTAATTAAATCTGTTTATATCGTATAATTGAAGCAANGTGTCGCGTCGATCTTTCGAGCAATCGACGGCCCCGTCCGACGAAGGATAAATCAAAGTGGTTGATGGAAGCGTTCGAGGACGGTTTCCGGTCGATCTTTCGCTGCGTTTACTCTTTGATGATACTCCATGTTGCCGGTGATCGGAGCTCCGGGTCGAAATGCTTCTAGAAGTAATTGCGGATGACTGGTTCACCGGGGTTGAATGACTTTTTCCGGAATCGTTCGGCTGAAATGCCGATGCAACGAATTTTTCGTTCTATTTCCACTGCATACTAATTGCTATTATGGTTGGCATGAACTACGCTCGCGTAATGTGTATCTTCGGTTATTTCCGGAATCGTCGGTAATTGCTAGTTTCTATTGCAATGACGAATATTTTGTGATTTTTTTTTGGTGTTTTATTACGAATTTTTATTAACTTGCGTTACTTTGAATCATAATCTTGGAGAAAAGTGTTTGGATGTCGATAATTATTGGATTTTGGGCATAATATATTTAAATAAAAATCCAAAATAATATAGTATTCAATGCTATTTTCTATTGCAATGGCGAATACTTTGTGATTATCTTTGGTGTTTTATTACGAATTTTTATCAACTTGCGTTACTTCGAATGATAATCTTGGAGAAAAGGGTTTTGGATATCGAATAATTATAGGATTTTGGGCATAATATATTTAAATAAAAACCCCGAATAATATAGTATTTAATGCTCTTTTCTCTTGCAATGGCGAATATTTCGTGATTTCGTTTTTTGTATTTTATTACGGATTTTTATTAATTTGCGTTACTTCGAATCATAATCTTGGAGAAAAGGTTTTGGATATCGAATAATTATAGGATTTTGGGCATAATATATTTAAATAAAAACCCCGAATAATATAGTATTTAATGCTCTTTTCTCTTGCAATGGCGAATATTTCGTGATTTCGTTTTTTGTATTTTATTACGGATTTTTATTAATTTGCGTTACTTCGAATCATAATCTTGGAGAAAAGGATTTGAATATCGAATAATTATAGGATTTTGGGCATAATATATTTAAATAAAGAACCCAAAATAATATAGTATTCAAGTAATAAATTGATTCATTCTTACTATTATTTTCATTTCTCTCTCTCACTCCTTATTAATATTTAAAAATTTTTAATATTTCAAAACAAGACTCGTTCGACTTACACTTAGACCGCTATTTTTCACCAAATTGCGATAAACGAGAAAGAAATATGTTCTCTAGGCTAATCTTAAGAAAACAAAACGTAACTTGCTAATTACCGTCTCAAAGTGCACTAAAATTCACGCTTCCTAATTTCTATTTTAACCGGCAGATAAACCGGCAGTCTTTCTTCAACAAACAGAATTACGAAGGGAGTTAAGATCAAAGGACTCGGAACAACAAATTAAGACACCGTCTCCCATCTTCGCGGGGCCTGGAAAATAAGCGCAATTTACAAAATCACATTTTCCAGGCACAAAACTTTCACGACTCCGCCCTCTGTAAAAAAAAGCCATGCAAACATCTCTCGGTCGTTTCTCCTTATAAATAACCAGCTCTCCAAATATTATCTTTAATCTTCGCACATACAATCAGCAAGCAGGCGCATATACACTTCGAAGTTTATACATATATATGTACCGTCTTGCATCTCGTGAACCTGCAGCTGATGAAATTCCTGCGTTTATACGCCAATTATGGCGTCTCTCTGCTTGTCTAGGCCTTAAGGTATCGATGTCAGGTTATTTTCTTAATGAGTCAAAGGCCGTGTTTCTTGGCCCCGTTCATCGACGTCCCATAATGCAGTTTACCGAAGGCATCCACCCCGCCTGTTCTTCCTCTGTAGCAAAATATTTGGCCGGGCGTGAAGTTGTTGCGATAGTATGCCAACTATTTGTTCCTGTTCACCTGCTCCAAGATAAGTTCCTGGCCAGACACACCGGCGTAATCCGTCTTCCTTGACTTTGCTAGATTGCGTGTCTATATTCTCGATTGGCTGGCTTCTTAAGTTACGAAAATGACGCTCGGTAGATAATACTGGATGTTGGCTTAAGCGTGCCTTCGTTTGCATGAGTTATCGTCCGCGGTGGATCATGGCCGAAGTTGATGCGATAGGAAAGTTTCGTTCCCGAGAAAATTCTACCGTGGAAATTCCTTTTTATTATCGTCTCCCGTTCCGTTCCGTTTTTATTTTCCAAAGTTATTTCTAGGCTATTTTGATATTTCGTACCCCGACGACCGGGATTGCTTTGTTCCTTCTATGTCGACTCTTTCGTTTGACACTGCAGGTTTTTTCTTCGATTTTCTTCCTTCCCGTGGAATTATTTTTCCGGATTTCTGCACCGTGGATTTGTTTATTTTCCAACGATATTTATTTTAACACTAGGTTTACGGGGTTTTTCTGTATACATATTTCTACGGATACCCGTCAGATTTAGGGTAAAGAAAACCACATATTTTCTTTAAAAAACAAACGATGGGTGTAATTTGAAAACAATCGTAATATTAACAGACTTAATATAAGTTAATTAAATCTGTTTATATCGTATAATTGAAGCAACCCATCCGTCAAATTCACGGGTCCTGTAAATCTAGTGTTAATCAAAAGAAGTGAGATAGATCGAAAAATAATTCTAGCGTTATCATCAATGTCGTAGATATTTTCAAATTCGAAAAATTTCCCTCGATTTATTATTTTTATTCGTTTCGGTATACACCGAATGTATCGTTAACTCCGTTTCTCATTCTCAATTTTACAAATTTCGCTCTAAACGCATAAGATCAAATTGCAAAACGATTCTTTAACACTAGGTTTACGGTTTTTTTTTTCATACCTATTTCTACGAACACTCGTCAGATTTAGGGTAAAGAAAACCGCATATTTTCTTTAAAAAACAAACGATGGGTGTAATTTGAAAACAATCGCAATATTAACAGACTTAATATAAGTTAATTAAATCTGTTTATATCGTATAATTGAAGCAATCCATCCGTTAAATTAACGGGTCCCGTAAATCTAGTGTTAATCGAAAGAAGTGAGATAGAAGTTCTACCAAATTTCTGAGTCTTCTTTTAGAGATGAAATATTCGTCTAGAAAGATTCGTTTAACCCTTCGGAAACGAATGTCGTAATATGCGTGGAAGATTTTTAATTTCTCAGAATGAAAGCTGCCGAGAATACATCGAAAAATAATTCTAGCGTTATCATCAATGTCGTAGATATTTTCAAATTCGAAAAATTTCCCTCGATTTATTATTTTTATTCGTTTCGGTATACACCGAATGTATCGTTAACTCCGTTTCTCATTCTCAATTTTACAAATTTCGCTCTAAACGCATAAGATCAAATTGCAAAACGATTCTTTAACACTAGGTTTACGGTTTTTTTTTTCATACCTATTTCTACGAACACTCGTCAGATTTAGGGTAAAGAAAACCGCATATTTTCTTTAAAAAACAAACGATGGGTGTAATTTGAAAACAATCGCAATATTAACGGACTTAATATAAGTTAATTAAATCTGTTTATATCGTATAATTGCAGCAACTCACCCGTCAAATTGATGGGTCCCGTAAATCTAGTGTTAAATATTCGAATTTAACTTCGACGAGATTCTTTCATAAACTTTCCCACCGTCGATATTTATTTTCTCCGTCTAATTGCCGCTATAAATTTCGATATTCCGATACTGCTTTTCAAAAACAAGAGACTGGGGTTTTTAAACAGTCACCGGGAAAATTCAGCTTTGTTTTATCGCATTTTCGTTTCCAATATTTCTTTCGCCGATTTGTTTCTTCGCTCGTTTCATTTTTCACGCGTCCGCGTGATCGTTTAAATTAAACAAACGCGTTTAACTTTTCGATTTCACGGCTTTATCTTCTTCTCCGGTGAAGATCAACGACCTCGCAAAAATGGCGTCGCGGAGGGTCACGCGATGCGGGTTAATATCACGTACGGAAAAAAGCTATAGCTGCATTCCGTCTACCGATCTTCAGCTCGTAATTAGATCATCGCAAGGAATTTTCAGCGAGTTCTCGAGCTCGTGGTTTAGCCTCTGACAATCGCAACGAGCGTTTCTCGAAACGCATTCCTTAACTCTGTCGAGAAAGCGTTTCCACAGCCTTTGAACTATTTTCCATTTAACTCACTAGCGCCACCATGGCTCGTATCTACGATAAATGTCTATTGCAATTGTTTTCTAATTTTTCCGATATCCCCATCGAATTTTCTCCTTATTATAGGTTTCATATATTTTCGAGCGATATTTTAGCGTAAATTTTTACGCGAAAATGTTATCGAAATCCTATATTTCAGATCTAACAGTTCGAGTGTGTTCTTTCGTGGTAAGCGCACTCTCAGCTACGATTTTGTACTAGCGCAAACGTGCAGATAGGAAACAATAGGAAGTTTAATAATTCCATTACTCGTGTAACCTAATATTCACCCCACTACCTTGTCTAATTAATTCAACGACGGAGGTGTAATGACTATGGGGTTGTAAGCGACGTGTATACGTGTGTTTCTGTCAGAGTTAGGATATTGTGTACTCAGACACGGCAAAAGCTGCAGTAAATTTCTGCTGAGTTGTCTTCAGCAGCTCCTTCTATAGAGCGTGCAGGCTGTTATATAATTGGATGAGAGTGGTTTTTCGGCTGGAAACACGCCGAGATGATAGATCCCATACTCTCGTACGCATTTAAAATTCTATTTTCAACGTGTTCCATTCTGGCGAATATTATAAAGAAAAGGACATCCTTCGAATCCAGTCGAATACTTGACAATAGCGACTTTTCTTTGTCGAAATGGCAGCAAACAGACCTAAATTCTTAATGCTTCGGTTTCCTTTTATATAAATACGTATATATCTTGTTGGAAACACGAGTCAAAGAAGATTTTCCTTTGATCACTGCAAACTTTACCTCCAGTTTGGAGCTTGGTTCATACTCTTCGTGGACTGAAAATTTTTCTGGCTGAAAATCTTTGTAGGTCACTAACGTGTCCAACGCGTCACGGAACATCTTAATTATCCTGCACAATCAAAGGACAGTGACACGCTCGATAAATCAGTGATTTGAATAATTTCCCCGTTTAAAATATTTTTTTCACCGCTGCAACCGTTACGTTTATCGCGTGGGTGCAGGATATTGTTGATCTAGATACTGGAACTGGCCGTCTGGCAAAAGTCACGGGTATGAGCACCATATTGTCGGTTTACGATACGTCAGCCGCTATCGGGGACGAAGTAGCAGAATGTTTGGGCCTGTGTGACCATAAGCAGAACCATAAACTTTTATCGTAATGAAGAATCGCACGGTACTTCCGTTGGTCGTTTCGTTGTTTCACTCGATTGATTTATATAGCAATTTTCCTGTTTGTTCTACGAATTTCTCGTAGATTTGGCGCAAAGAAGATTCTACTATCGTGCGTATCATTATGCAAATTGTTAGAAAATACCTGCTAGAATTCTATTTAATTTATTCTAATGCTTCCTGCGTTATTATTCTTTGGAATTTATCGTGGTACTTTCATTACTCGTAAAATATACCAACCCGAGATATGGCCATAAAGGGTTAACTTTCAACATTTGACTCGTTCATTTGCCACATCGATTAATTTCAACAAACAGAAGGTAGAAAGAAGAACTTTGATGCTAAATTTTGGAAAAATTCAAAAAATGTAGTTAACCTCATGACATACAATTTAAATACACTTGATGCGATTGAAAAATATTATTTTATCTCGCTAAGTTGAACCATTGAATGGAAGCTGAAAAGGAATATATATTTCTGAAATATTGCATTTTTATCGATAAGATTGATAAAATTAATAAAACTTATCTCTTGACATACAATACTTACCAAAGTCAAAGAGTTAGACTCGTCATTGTATGTTAAGGGGTTAATCATTTTAGTCTAATAATTTAAATCATTTTAAATCTAATCTAAAGGGGTTAATCTAAATAAATGTTAAACGTCTGAATAATCATCGTTTACGCGAGTCAATTTAATCGAAGAATTCGCAGTATTCGACGACCCTTATTCGCTGGGAGCGTGTTATTTCAAATTCCTCTGACTATAACAATCCATAATACGCTCCATAATCCACCCCATCTCGAAAGCATTTAACCCAACGTTTCGAAGCAGAGCTAACACAAACAAGCAACGGCTGATGTTCCGAGTAATTATTCATGCGACTCAACTCCACCCTCGGTGGTGGCCATACGCTGACTTATGGCATCCAGAAGGGGTGGATCGGTTCTCCGTGCGGACTGGCCGTCACACGCCGACTTCACGGGGTTGCTGAAACGTTTCTCAGCGTATTTCCAGTCGTCTTTCGACCCTGGCCACTGTCTGGCTAATGCAATTTTAACGAGGCACAAACTCGGTCATATCGTGTTACTCGATGCTTGACGGCTTGTACCGTTTCACAACGGTGGTCCCTTTAAACGCGACTGACGCTCGATAGTCACCCCCGACTTGCTGGACGCCGATCGATTCTTGTCACTTCCGGTCGGGGAAATCGACACCTTCCATTATAGTGGTCGCGGGACTGAGGGATCACGGTGTTTAGTTACATAGGGCTACTTCGCATTAGGCGCGTGACTATCGATTATCTAGAAATTATCGCTTGTCGATGGTTTATATCGTTGTGTGTATTCACGATACCAATTTTCATTAAAAATCTCCAAAAAGTTTTTTGAAGGTGTCTAGAATTTTCTAAGAATTTCCTAACGAACGCAGCACATTTTCGTAGAATCCTTCGTTGTTCACCGAGTATCGCGGTGTATATATCGTGGTGTGTATCCACGATACAAATTTTCATTAAAAATCTACTGAAAATTTTCTAAAATTTTTTCAAGGTGTCTAGAATTTTCTAAGAATTTCCTAATGAACGTAGCACATTTTCGTAGAATTCTTCGTTGTTCACGGAGAACACGATTAGAATCCCAATGAGTGAACACCTTATATGATAGATTCCGATGTGTAAATACCTGAACGGTGAAAAATCGATGGAATTCTGGTTGGTATTCGAATCAGCAATCGTTGCGAGACAGTTTTTCGCTTGAACCCGTTTCGTCCATATGCAACGTCCCTTTTCGCTTTCGTTTCACGATTCATTAACCCGCTCGGAAGAGCACCCACGGCACTTCATAACTCCGGCTACGCTGGAAACAGAGTTCCTGAATATCGTATGAAATTATGCAAGTTGCACGCGAACACATTTACCGGAGATAGAAAGGAACCGGAACGGATTTGTTTGGCCGTCTGTTTGAAAGGGAAGAAGTGCTCGAATCTTGAAAGATTTAGGGCTCGTGCCTGCATCTTCCCTCGTGAAATTTATCCTATTAAAACGAGGAAATTACTCGAACAACCTTAGAACGACTGAATGCCTATTCAACCTTTGAAATGACATTTTATGGAAAATTTTATATTCTAATTGAAACTCCAGCGGTCTGCGGCGTCTTCTTACTTCCCAATTACGATCGAACGTCTGCTAATTGGAGAAAATCGTGGAACTCGTTTGGAAATAATTCTGCTGATTTTTTTAGATTTTTGGTTTTAGATTTTACTCTTCGTTGAAAAGAATATAACCCACATTTAGTGTTTTGAGTAGAAAAGAAATAAATAAAGAATATTTATATAG
>NIJG01000347.1:24700-48534 GCA_002201625.1 Euglossa dilemma
TAAAATATATTATACCTTAATTAAGTACATATTTAACACTACATACGCAAACAATATTTATGTATAACAGCTATCAGTCCCAGATTTCTAAAGTATCTGCAAATAAAGAAGGGGACATAAATAACACAAGAATTAAAAGAAACTCCCATATCTTTCATAATAGCAAAAAATTAAAGAAATTATTAAAAATATAACTATTATATATTGTTAGAACTTTCTACAAAAAGAAAGTATAGCATTCTAAAATTTAAATCCTATTGTTGTATGTACATTTCTAAACACATTAAAGTTTTGTAAATTGTATGTTAAGAGACCAAAGTTCACAGTATTTTTAAAATACATATAGTAGGTCAGCTAAACACTTGAATTCATTCCACAACATTAATAACTGATAATCTGTAATAATTAAAGCTAATGTTCCATTCATCCTATCATTTCTGTACTTTTATATAATTAACATGTTATTTCTACTGTTTTGTGGATATTAAATCAACATCACAACCACAAACATAAATTTAAGTGCAACAGAATAGTGTCTGCATGTTGCCAACTGAGATTAGCCTAAGATGTGTAACTGATTTATCAGTTGATTAACACGTTGCAGTTGATAACACAAAAGTAATATTCTGTTTTTTACATTCATATATTCACTCTTATATAATAAAGGGGCTACAGCGAAAACGCAAAACTATTTCTTCGTTACAGGTGATCGACTTGAAGAACTATTTCAACGCCAATTTATAATTAACGTTAAACTACATACTACATGTTATTATGTATCTCTTTAAAATGGTTTCAATTTGGATCGAAATGGCCCCAAAGTATCAGTCTTTTGGTTGAAATTTTGTTAATTTTATTATATATAGTTGAGCATAATTTTATGAAATCTGACGTGGCTTAATAAGAACATATTATCTACGTTCCACAGCCAATGGCTTCTATAATGCAATTATTATGGGTACATATAAAATAACTGAACAAGCATTTTGTTCGAATATTTGTCAAATATTTGTTAGAGAACCGTTATACAATCTCAATTAAAATGTTTCATATGTTATAATTGCTATTTCTGCTTATCACAAAAAAAAAGAAAAACAAAAATAAACTAAAAGTATATAGGTTCGTAATTGCAAATTTATAATACAGAAAAATCAAATAAAGAACATGTTATTAAAAGTAAGATAAAAAGATATTCCTTGAAAAATTATTCGAACAAAACACTTGGAGTTAGTAAAACATTAATTATATATTCTCTTTAAAACTAGATATTAATAGAATTCCTATATTAAGTGTGTAATTATTCTTTAATATATCTAAATATAAATTGTAATAAATCTATATATACTACATACTCTAATAATAAGTCTTAATTTTAATAAAACGAACTTATAATGTTTGATTATCAAGGTCAGCACACCAACAGCTACAAATTATAAATATCTTCTACGTTTTTGAAGTTCATAAATCGAACTTATTACATTTTCTGCATTCATTTATAGTAAAGTATTCATTCTTATTTATGAACATATGATTTATCAAAAAAATAAATAGGAACCAGCCTATAGATCATATACAGAACACAGATAAAAATTAATTAGTTAACAAATTCATAAAAAATACGGCAGTTCAAGCCAGTTTACTGAATTTCAAAATAATATATATTTTGTCCTTTGTAATTAAACCATTGTCTTGTAATTCATATATCAGTATTTCAGTCGTCAGTTATAACTTCGCAAATAAAAAAAAGAAATAACAAGAGAANTTTGAAGTTCATAAATCGAACTTATTACATTTTCTGAATTAAACCATTGTCTTGTAATTCATATATCAGTATTTCAGTCGTCAGTTATAACTTCGCAAATAAAAAAAAGAAATAACAAGAGAAATAAAAAAAAAGAAAAAATAAAAAAAGACTAAACCATAACTTTTCTTTTCTTTGCGTATGCAACTTTAACTACGTTCACAGTCTCCATTAACAGAGTATCTAATATAGTTACAGTAAGACCATTTTTTACTGCGAGTTCATCATGATGGAATTTTGTCCATTCATCTTCCTCAGCTTGGGCTTCTCTAGCCAATAACTCATCAACTCTATCTCTTCGTTTCCTACTCCAACGCATTACCATATTTTCGCGTTGCAATTTTGTTTTAAAACCAAACAATGTTGCTACTTCTTTATTCACGTAAGCATTAAGTTCTTGTATATTTTTAGGGATCTTCATTGTAGGTTTTGTCTTCACATTTGGTTTCATCCAACTTGGGCCTGGTTTTTCATACTCAGCCTGATAAACTTCGGCGATTGTTTCTTTGCACAGATCAAAGAGGAATGTGTTGTAAATTCTTCTATCCTTTTTCACAGTCTCGTCGTTTTCTTTGGTTAACTCGCAGATTTCAATAGGAGCTTCTAAACTCATAATATCTTCTCCCGCCTCTTTGGCTTTAAATATTATTGCCGTAGCCTTTTCAGTAAATGCCGTTAATTCCTCTATGTTTGAAGGAATCACAGCTGGAGGAGGAGAAGGTGATTCAAGAGATGTTGAAATTCTTGCACCGCCACCGGGTGGTGTGTAAGGAGGTGGTGGTTTATTCGGTATTTCCCTAACGTAGTAAGATACTTCTTCGGCTTCTAATTTCTTAATCTATTACGATAAAATATACGTATGAAAAATTACTTTTATATTCATGAAAATGCAATGGAATGGTAGCAATAAATTTTTTACCTCTAACTCGATTTGAAGTTGTTCAATACGAAGTAATTTTGCTTCCCAATCTGCAACTTCCATACCTGGTTGTTCCATTGAAGCTGTGAAAATGAAAATCCGAAATAATATAAATTTATAAAAAATTTTACAAATAAATTATCTAGGAAAAGCAACACGAATCTTTACATTACATTATGAATTCACATTTTACTTTGATTAGGTGCTTTGACAATTAAAAAAAATGCTCTGATGCATTAATAAAATAGTATAAAGCTGTGATAAAATTATACATTCCAAGATTATAAGTATATATAATAGTCACTTCCTTTTAAAAATATCTAGAGGAAACAGAGAAGGTACAATATTTTATATTGTGTTATGTTGCACAATATTTACAGGCTTCTTTGTGCATACAAAAATTAATAAGTAAATATCAAGCACACATGCAACACTGATTTGTATGAAAAGAACAAGTCAATGTCTGTTTTATTCAAAGTTTCGTGTTGTATTACCTTTAAGTAATTATTATCTCGACTTTGTTATTCTGAAAATAAATAATACATGGCTATACGAGGCAATGCTTTGCACAGAAATATACAGCCAACATAAAAATTAGTATGTGTTTCTGTAATATATGTGATATGCAAAAATAGATTATTATTTATGCTTAAAATTGTATATATGTGATATTGAAACGAACTTAAACTGAATCATCTATATCTAATATCTAATATATATGACTTACACTGTATAATTAAATATTTAAAAATACATTTTTAATGCATAAAATTTAAATTACATAGCCTTAATTTTATACTAACATAATAATTAAAATTGTACACAAATAAAGATCATACCTTTTAATTTATCTATCATGACCTCTATATCCTTTTCAGATGTTGCAACGATAGGTGCAGCATGGAAAGTGTTCTTTGAATCTATACTTTGATTTTCTACATTTGGTTTATTTAATAAATCATCATTTAACACATCAATATCCAATGTCGAATCATTAAGATCTCTAGGAGAATCCATCTCAATTTCTGATACACCTTTTGGTGTATCTCTACCTTCACTTGATTCAGACAATACATCTTGTTCCTGCTTCTCTTTCTCTTCTATTTCAATTGGATTAGTTATCGTTTGTACCAATTGATTTTCTTCTCTTAATGTTACTGTTTCAGATTTTTGATTTTCTAAATTATCTGTTGATGATTGGTTGTTTTCCTTATAAATATCTTCTACGATATCCTCAGCTTTTGAAGATATAACATTTCCATCAAGAATTTCTCTTTTTGACTTTTTATAATCTCCAGGATCACATTTAGTGTCTTGAAATTGATCTCTTTCTAGATTCGAAGATTTCTGTGTAATTTCATCTAGTATTTTTAACACCTCTTCTGATTTTTGTATTGCTTCATATCTTTCTGGTATAGAAGACGATTTTTGTATAGTAGTGGATTTCTGAAATTCACTTTTATCAAATATTTCAGAAACTTCAAGACTTTCTTCTGAGATATCTTCATACTCTGGATCTTTTAAAATATCAAAAGTTTTGTTCATTATATTTGGTAATACATCAAACGTATCATTCCCTATTGTTTCAATATCATCTACAATTATTGAAGTAGTTATATTTTCTTCACCTTGTATTCTATTTTCTTGAATTTCAATATCTTGAGTATCTGCTTTTCTGTGTGAAATCGGTTCTGATTCAGTAATAGAATTTTTAGAATTCTTAATTTCTTTTTCTATAACATCTAATACACTTTCAGTTACTTCAACTAAATTATCAAGTTGTTCACCATCAGAACTATCTTGTTCTATTATAGGTTCTAGCGCTGTATATTCTTGTGTTTCCAATTTATCTTCACTTTTATTCGTTTCTATAAGTTCTTCATCTGGCAATTCTATTTTAACATCAATTTCGAGTTCTAATAAACTCTCGCTTTCTGCGCTTCCCGGTTCTAATTCTGTTATTATAATTTCTCGAGATGTAGATTCATTATGATATATATCCTCATTATTTTTATTTTCTATATATAAGTTTTGGTCTACAGCAATTTCAGTATTAACTTTGTTAGTTATCTCTTGATTGATATTTTTGTCACTGTCAATATTCGAATAATTTTCTTCGCAAATATCGTTGTGTTTCAAGTTATTCTCATTCCACGATTGATTTTCTAAGATTACTAAACTATTTAAAACTGATTTTCTTTCTTCTTCTGTTATGACTTTTATCTCGTGTTTACTTCCTATACTATCTGTATGGCTTTCAATTTTCTCTCTTATTGAATTATCTTCTATACTT
Organism: Euglossa dilemma; assembly: GCA_002201625.1. Lineage (NCBI taxonomy): Eukaryota > Metazoa > Arthropoda > Insecta > Hymenoptera > Apidae > Euglossa > Euglossa dilemma. The sequence continues at coordinate 29,714 of NIJG01000347.1, forward strand.
TTTTCAACTTTATCCAATATCTTAGTCACAGAATCATAAATAGCTTTTTGAAAATCATCTGTCTCTATACTATGCACAGTGTCTTCTTTACTTTGCTCTCTATCATTACCCGCAGTAATTATATTCAATATATCTTCAGCTTTCGTATCAGCCTTTTCAATATGGGAATTTAACATTGTCTCATTGAATTTAATTCCATATGTATAAATATTTGTTGACTCGCTTTTTGGAATAAAGAGCGACATATCTTCTACATCTTCTATATCGCTAATTTCATTACTTTTAAAAATTTTAGTGTCATTTTTAGAGCCATTAACTGACTGGGCCATATCTTTTGAATTTAACAATACGTTTGAATCATCATTAAATAATTGTGAAGTTTGGCTCTGAGGTTTTTCCCACATACAATGAATGTCAAAGGAATCAGATGCAGTCCAATCTTTATCAAATGTTTTATTAATAAGTCCTTCTTGTGACTGACCATCCTGATTTATTGTTTGCTTATTAAGATATAAATCATGATTAGAAGTATCTTGGTTAAATTCTTCGATAGATTTTTCAGAGTTTTCTTTGAATTCTGACTCTTCAGTATGCATAAATGAATTTTCATTTTTATTATTATCTCTCAATTCCTTAGATTCATTCAACGGTAACTCTAAATTCTCCACTTTTAAAATTTGATATACATCATTTATATTTTGAGATTTGCTGTCATTTACCGTATCTTTCACTGAATTTACTGATCCTTCAGAATTATCCATTTCAATTATTGTAGTCGAATTCGATAATTGCGGAAAAGTTTGTCTTTTTAATAATTCATTTACGTATTCTGCAATTGCTGCCTGTTTTGTTGAAACATTCTGTAAAGTCTGTTTTAAAGATGGATCACTCTTATTTTCTGAGTGAATTTCTTTAACAGGAACATCATTTATTGAACTATAAATGATATCTGTACATTGATTTGAAGACTTATCCTTTTCAGTGAAGTTAGATTTTTCTGATAGTATTAAAGAACTTTTAACTGAATCTACTTGTTGACTTTCTAAATTATATGAGTCAACCAAATTTTCTTCAGAATGTTGTATTCTTTCAAATTCCATAATATTTGTACATTCTGTATCTTGAAACATTTTCGAATAAATCTCAGATAAGGATTTACTATTAGTTTTAATAGAAGTGTCATTAGACTCTTTCTCATCTTTTTTATACAAATTTAAATTACGAGTATTGTTCTCAATTAACATTTCCGAATGATTAAGCTCGTCCTCGGATCCTCTTATATGTTCCGATATTATGGATTTTTCAATCTCGTTCAAAATTTTCTTGCTTCTTGTCTTGTAATCAATTTCTTGACTATTTGATCTTGAAGATACTTTATCCTGTGGCATTATAACAGATATTACATTATTAACTTCTTTCACTGTACTTTTACTGTCATTGACATTAGTAACTGATTTTAATTTTGCACTATTTGTCAAAGATTCGTTGTCAGAATTATCCTCTTTCTGATATAATTCTGCATGTTTGTTCTTGTCTCCTTTCACAATCTCACTGTCAGAAACTTCATTATTTTTTTCTGATATTGAAAGTATTTCCGATATATCTTTTGATGTACTTCTTTCTTCATTTGTAAATTCACATTTTGCTTCATCATTTGACTTTTTATTAAAACGCGACATCATTTCTGAAAATATCTTAAATTCATTTTCCAATGAACTTATATCTTCATTCAAATTTTGATTATTTAAACGCAAAAAGTCTAATTTTTTAGAGAAGTCAAGACTTTTATTAGCAGATTCAGTATTTATTTCTGCATTGGAATTTTGAACAATACTGGATTGTCTCGAAGATACATTTTCAGAATGTTGTGATTTATTAATTCCAAATTGCGATGACATAGTTTTAATTTGGGACTGTTCAGAAAACGTATCGAAATCAGACTTATACTCCCTTAAATCAGACTGAGTGCTAGTATCATGCTTGGAAAACTTGACTTTTGATGGTGTAAGTGTGTCATTTTCAGATTTTGGTGTATCGATGTCAGTTTTAACATTTTCAGAAGTGATACTTTTTTGTGTATCAGATATACTTTGTCTGTTTTGTACTTCGTCTGTGTATTGCCTGGTTTCGTAAGAAATATTTTTTTCCGATCGTACACCATCTGAAACTGATGATATCGAAGCAGAACCAAGTTTGTCAATTTCTATTTGTTCTGATATACTTTCATCAAAAACAGATTGAGTACTGTGATTAACAGTGGTCAGTTTTGCGGAACTTAGTTGTTCCAATGTTATTATACTTTTTGAAGATTTAATCACATTTTCAGAATTATTTCTATCATACTCGACGGTTTCATCTTGTAGTAAATTAATATTTTTCATGGAATCTTTCATCATCGGTGATCTTTTCGTACATAATAAATCGGATTCTGATCTAGACCTTAACAAATCGCTGTTTTTGAACATGTCCTGCAATTTTTTTAGAGGGATCTCAGGTATTTTAAAATCTGCCAACGATCTAGACTCTATAGCTAGTTTATCATTATCTTTAGAGGTTTCTTTTTTCGACTCCAATTTCTTACGCATTTCATAAATCGTCGTATCATATTTCTATTTGGACATAAACAATTATTTAGTATGTGTAATAAATTACATTTCATTATTTTATTATCGATAATAGATCTTTTACCTTTATTTGATTCAACAAGTTAGCTTCTAAAGCTCGAAGTTTCTGTTTCGTCTGTTTTCTAGCTTCCCTTTTTAAGCGTGACATCTCTATCCGTCTTTCGGCCAATTTTTCTGTGAGTAACTCTATTCGTCCTTCAATATCGCTCGTATCCGATGAAATAGTAGTATCTATAAAATGACATATGCTCCTCTCTGATAATTATTAGAGTTAAAAAATATACATTTATGTAAAATCGATAATGATCAACAAATAGAATTAAACAAATAAACAATACATGTATTACATATTGTTCAATAATACTATAATATAATATATTTCATAGATACTAAGTTGTAACTAAAGGTAGTCAATATTAATGTTACCTTGCTGAGAAAAAACATTAGATGTTGCAGTTACAAGTTTTAAAGCAGCTTGTTCCATTCTTGCAACACGATCTTCTTCTGTCCTTAATTTTGTATGCCAAGCCATCCATTCTTCTACACAATTCTTTCGCGATGTAAGCGCAGCTTCACGTGCATTTAATATTCTAAAACATGTAATTACATCTGATAGCACTAACATACCTTCCATAACGATTAAATTAATTGGAAGGCAATTGAAAGGAAAACTTTGAGAATTTAAAACTATTTAAAACAATTATTTGGTCGTCAGAACTAAATCAGCTACCCTTACTACACTGAAACACTGCAATAACAGCGGAATGCAGATCGCGGGTAGAGCGAATCTATTTTTAAAACATGTAATTACATCTGATAGCACTAACATACCTTCCATAACGATTAAATTAATTGGAAGACAATTGAAAGGAAAACTTTGAGAATTTAAAACTATTTAAAACAATTATTTGGTCGTCAGAACTAAATCAGCTACCCTTACTACACTGAAACACTGCAATAACAGCGGAATGCAGATCGCGGGTAGAGCGAATCTATTTTTACAATGCTTCATTTCATGGTGTGAATACATAGTTTATTATTAGAACTTCTTACACATGTCTCTAGTGATTCGCAATTTTATTAATTTAGCTTGAACGGTATAGTAAAAACGTCTTCTAATCATGCAATGGTAAAATATATAAATGTATAAATTAGTTTAAAGGAAGAAATATACTCACTGTTCAAGTTTTTTAGACGTTTTCAAATTATGATCTTGCGATCTAACGACCACGGATTTAGAGTAATTTCTGTCACTATCTCCGGAACTATGATGAGAAATAGCGAAATTACTAATTTGAGATTTCGTGGATGCTTCATCGAAATTATTTCCATTTTTATCTTGACTATGGAAAGAATCCTCGTAAGCTTCAACATTTTTATCAAACATTTTCTGACAAAATACGTTCTCCTTACTATCGTAATTATCTATCCTGTCTGTCAATATTTTAAAATTTTTATCCTTTGTATGTTTATCCGTCAGCGCATTTTCATCGTTCTTATGAAATTGAATAAATTCTTTTTCCATTTTTGTTCGTTTGTTGTGATGCTTAATAAATTCTTCTGACATTTGGGAATTAGACTTGGATCGCAATATATTTTCCGTAAGTATACTGGACGACGATTTACTTTTTTGACATTTTGAACTTCTACGTTTAAAATTTGATTTAGATTCAGAACTATATTGAGTCTTTTTAGATAAATCAGTTGGCACTGATTTAGTACTTCGTTTAGAACTTTTTGAACATGTTTGTAAAATATCTTCAGATACTTGCGATGGTTTGGATGTTTTCAATACAGTGTCTTGACTTATAGAACTTATTTCTTCTGATAAAATTTCACTGTTCATAGTAATAGCTTTTAAAGATTCTCTTGGAGACAACACTATACTTTGAAAATGATTATCTGTTATTTGGGATGGCTTTGACTTTTTAGATAATTCTTCTACCAGAGTGTCAGATTCTGATTTAATATGTTCGGAAATGGATTTATTTAAATTTTGTTGTAATAGTTCTGACATATCGGGAGATTTATCTTTTTCGAAAGCATACTTTGCGGGAATGCCCATGGAATGACATGGGATCAATTTTGGATCAACAGAATGTTGGTGCGATTTTAATCTTATTACGTCTGCTCTAGGCATTTTTTCTTCGAATTTTCTGGACTTTATCTCATATTTCGATATGTTCCCATCTTTTTGAGTTTTGTACAGACATTTTTCTTGAGACATATTACTTTGCATTGCTTCATCAGATTTATCAAATCTTAAAAATGATGCGTTAGATTCTTCAACAAAATTCATAAATTTATTATTTTTTGGTAAATCGATTTTAGAGAAATGTAATTCATTTTCCAACATCTGCATACGTGCATCTGTTTGAGATCGATCGTGTTGAGATTTATCGGAATCAACTAAAGAACTCATAGAACTATTACTTCTTATATCATATCCTTTCATGGGTCCAGATAGTCTTCTTGGAGACTGACTATCTGCACTTCGTTTTAATTTTGTTAAAATATTTTTAGTAGATATTTGTGGATTAAACATATTTCTTTGCTTTTGTAACATAAGTTTACGTTCTTGACTTGCAATTTTGTGAAGTTCTTTTAATCTGAAAATAAAATTTTTGTAAATATATATAAAGTAAGGGAAATGTTTTTAAATATAAAGGATCATAATACCGATTCATTTCATCCTTTTCTTGTTGCAATTTCAAAAGTAAAGCTCTTTGCTTCTTTTTCACAGAGCTAACACGACTATCTTGTCCTGTATCTCTCAATGCTCTTTTCTGTTCCTCTAATTTCACTAATTTTTTAGTTCGATCATTTAATGTTTTCTCGCGAGACTTGAATAACATCTCAATTTTATCATACCTTTGTTTCTCATCTTTTATTAACTGTGCAATCTACAAATACATGGTATATATAATCTCGATTCATTTTCAAGATAGTAATTTTAATTTATTATACTTACTTCTAGATCTAAATATTTATTAAAGGAACAAGTTACATCTCTGGTAGAGATGCTAATCTCAGTTCCAGTCTCTGTTCGTATAGACGATGTAGTTTCGTGTAAACTTATTTCCGACATCGTTCTTAATTTACTGGGTAACGATATTTCTTCTATCTGATCCAAATCTTCAAATTGCTCCACTGAGTCTAAAGAAAAATGTGGAATTTCACTATCTCCAACGAATTCTCGTTCATAGGGTATTCCACATATTTCTGAACATCTGCTTTGTACATTTCGACGAGTTGAACGTATATCTGTTTGGGTTGCCATATCATTCACTGTTTGTGTTTGTACTTCTACAGCTTTAACTACTGGTTTTATTATTTTATTCGCATTATCAAACTCGTTTACCATAGTTGGGCTTGTAATATGATGTACTACATGAGTGGGAAATGCTGTAACAATTTTCATTTATCACGAGAAATAGTTTAAACATTCAAACATTTAATTACTATATATCAAATCTTCTTACTTTACCTTTATCAGTAACAACATGTTTGTGTGATTTACTAGTTTCACTGCAATGTTCCATATTATCAATATTTCTTTCATCTGCTACTTTAGAAAAATGTGATTTTACTTGGTCACTTAACTGACTATGATGTAATGGTAACTCGTTTTCTTGTTCTTGTTTAACATTATATAAACATTTTTCAACATCCATGACTTGTCTCAATGATTCATTAAAAGAATCAAGAAGGTGCAACTCAGCTTGAAATTGCATATGTAAGGCAGTTGGGTGTAACTACAATTACAAAAATATTTTTATAACGTAACTATACATTAAATTAAATAACTATATATTATATATTGTACATATGTATTTACCAATGAAATATTTTCTGGCTCTGTTTCAGTTTTACCTATATTATGTTTTGAACACTTAACATCAGCTTCTATGTTACTATTTTGTATGAATTGTCGTTTTCGTTTAGATCGTGGCATAAGATTCATATCTGGTGTAATTAAATCACAAAATTCTTCTTGTGATTGATTTTCATCTCTGAATGAAATTCTTCTTGGGTCTAATAACATGTTTGACAAAACACTGTCATTTAAATTGGATTCGTTACTATTACTAGTTTGCTTGACTGTAGTAGCAATACTTTGCATGAATGATTCTTCCTCCTTTTTTGTATTTATACTAGTACATTGTGTTGAAGAATCATCTGTATATTTTGAGTTTTCGGTAGTTTTATTCGATTTACTTATGTTAATACTTTGTGCAACTTTTTCGGAATCTTTATTTTTCATTTGTTGCATAGAAACAATACTTGGACTTTGGGTTACACTTATATTTGAATCAGTTACACTTTCTACGCCTTCAGACTCCTTAGCATTTATTATATACATTTTTCCATCCATTTTGCTTGTTGAAGGTTTTACTTTTTCAGACCTTTTATTCTGTTCTCTAAAAAATACATATCCTGCCTTTCCATGGGATTGACATGTTATTTTATGCTGTTTATGTTTATAATCAAAATTTTCAAACATATTCCTAGATTCCCTAACTGTGACTTTGTCTGATAACTTTGAAGAACGTTCAGAAAGTGATTCATTGTTATAAGATCTATTCTTTGATTCTAAAGAGGTATCTCTTGATTTTAAAGATCTAGTATTAATAGATCTGTGTTTTTTATCATTAATCTTTTTAGCGGTTGAAGTTGCAAAGTTTTTCATCTTTGACTTTGTTGAAACAAAATCACTTTCTCTTGGCATATGAAATGACAATTTGTCATTTTTCAATTTTGTACCTAATGTATTTTCACTTACATTATTAGAAAAATCTTTTTTAGAAGTATGTCTCGGACTTCTAGATCTTTTAAAAAAATCTTGCACTATTTCATCTGGTTTAGAGAACAAGGACTCATCTTTTCTAATTCTTTTAGACCTGTTTTCTTTTTCTCTAGAATTTTCTCTAATATATTCCTTTTTCTTCGATAAATTTGAAGATATAGAAATATTTGGCACCTTCAGTGGCTCTACTTCGCTATTAATGGTTGATGATACATCTGATGTTGAAAAATCTAATCTTCTTTGTACTCGCTCAAAACTCTTTGTCGGTTTTTCTCCTCTTTCATGAATAAATTCCTTTGAAGGTGTTTCAAACTTTGATGATATTAATTCTTTTGATGTACAATTTTCTCTGTTAGAAAAATCCAATTTCTTTGCAGAGATTTTCAAGTCTGGAACTTTCAATGGCCTTATAAAATCCATTTTTTGTACAATGTCATGTAAATTCTGGGTACTATCAGATTTTAATATTGTTACAGGCTTGATTACATTTTTGTTATTTGGTTCATGTACTCTTCTACAGGCATCAGAACCGTCATTTAGGACAAGTTTTCGTTTCACAGCACTTATAAATGTGAAAGGATATGGTTGGACAGGATGATATGATGAGTTTTCTAAACTTTCCAAATCAAATTCAAGTGGAAAGATAGATGGTTTTTCTTTAGATACTTGCTTGGTAATATAATCCTGCTGTTGCTAAAATTATATTTTATTAGATCTTATTAATGTAAAGTAGTAGACTTTATTAATATAAATAATAATTATTATACTATTAATCTTATTTATATACTCTCTAATAAATTATATACGCAATATAAATAGCTCACCACAATCATATTATATACGCAATATAAATAATAAGATAAAATAAATAAATATTACTTACTAATGCAGATGTTTCAGCACGTTGAACAATAATATCAGGATCAGAAAAAAAAACATATTTCTTCTTTACATTAATATCTTCTTTCTTTGAGCTACTTTTCATATTTCTATATGTATTGCATAGTAGTGAACCTATATTTAATTGTTATTTGCTTCTTCATAGTTGTAATGTATTCAATAAATTGGTAAACTATAAATACAAAGAAATAATACATAATATACAAATATATCTTTTTAAAATGATCATTTATGTAACAATTATTTTGAAAATAAAGTATTTGGTATAACATTGTATATAAAATTATATAAAATACATATGCAATTACATGAAAATAATATTTTCCGTAAACTACATTTTTAATGATGATTGTTATTATGTGATCATATTTACAAGTTACTGCATCCTATTTATTTACAGCTATCACCCAACTTTAACTATATAATCTACCTTCTTTATCTATTTATCTTTATGTATCAAAATAAATTTAATATTTCATTAAATGATGAATATACAATATTTCATTAAATAAGTTAAAAAGCTTATAATACATAAAATTTTAAAATAGTTATATCAATACGTAATTTAATCATAAATATGATCTATCAATATATTAAAACTTACATTAAAGTATTCAGCAGAATCATCATTAAACACATTTGAGATGTTTAATTCAAAGAGAACGTTGTGCAAGGTTTAACGTATTTATAACCTAATTTAGGACGCCATGTTTTATAAATACATTTCATAAAATCAATTTTCAAACATTTCACAATGAATGGCAAGTACGTTTTGAAATACACGAAGAAAAACTAGGTTACCGTATATTATACATTATTCATATTTTCATAATGGTGAACACAATAAATCATTGCAACGTTCATTTAAGTAAACGACAATCACGTGGTATTTCGCGATTTCCTACTTGCATAAAATTGAAAACATGGCAACGACAAAATTGGAATAATCGATAACACAGTTATTTGCAAACACAATACATATGCTAGTAATATACAAACAAACACAACTATCTTTAATAGTGAGGTATAATGCTATGTAAAATTTCTATATTTCTCACGCGAAATTTTATAGAAATAACGATAAATAAAAGAAGCGGTAACTGTTCATAGTATTAAACAAAAAATATTAGACTACTTCCTCGAATGCGTTAAAGTTTTGTAATCCTATCAGTCCTGACAACATTGATGCTTACATCATGAAGTGAACTACGAATAAAAATATATTAGCTGTGGATTGTTACTTACATTACTAGTGATTTTTTGAAATTTAAGTTTAAACGAATTAAAGATATCTTCAATGATTTAGCTTTTATTTTCAACTTTTCTTAAGAATAGAATAAGTTCGTATATTAAGAGATTCTTAATTTATACGATAAATGTTTATTTCATATTTTTACATGACGACCTTAAAAGCATCATCATTCCTTGTTTTCAAGCGAAAGTATATTTTATCAGCAATAAATTTAACAATACACAATAACATCACACAAATGTAATTAAATTCATGAAGTATTACATATGATATATATATACATATACATAATTTCATTAATCAACTTTAAATCTATTTAAATTTCGCGCATTTCATACAGAAGTATGTAATCGAAAGAATATGTAACATGGACGTGGTTGCGTATTTGACTTTTCCAATTTTATTATAACATTCTTAATACTCGTAAATTGGTAAATGAATGTTTAATAAATATGACATAAACTAGAAATAACACCGAATGATGAGTTTACTATTACGAAGTTGTATTCTGAGTCAAAGAAGACTCTTAATGCGAGATGTTACATTGGTTAGACGTATATTTATGCATTCTATAAACAAGAATAGCAAGGTTGGAAATTCTTTTTAAAAATTATTTTACTTACTTCGCAAAATTGTCAATTTGTATAATCTATATATTTTTTTAACATGTTTAATTTTGTAATGTTATAGAAATTTACACCATTTTTGCAAACAAGGCATTTTTCCATAGAAGATAATAAAAAAGTTGAAGAAGTACTAATATATGAAGCAAACAATAAATCGATCTATATGTTAAAAATATTTTGTATCGTATTAGTGATATCATTACCATTTGCAATTTATTATGTATGCTTTGGAGGAGATACGGAGATAGAAAGCCACAAACTGAAATACCTTGCATCAATTGCACTTTCTACACTTTGTATTGTTCAAACACAATATATTTTAAAGCGATTTGTAATTAAGATGTATTATAATCCTGAAGAACAGAAGTATACTGCTACATTACTGAGACCTATTTTTACATCAAAACAGGTGTGTAGTTTCATTTCAAGTTATTTTTTACTTATTTATATTACTTGTATGATATAATTGTCTATATGTTCCAGGTAACATTTAATGAAAATGATATAACTATTTCTTCAAAGCAATTGACAACTTGTGTGGTCAAAGACCAACCATTACTCCTTATGATGCATAAGTTTGTAGATCTTAGGCACATAAGAGTAATGACAAAAACTAAAAAATTTAAAGATTATGAAGTAGAAAACTTAAAAATAGCTGCTATAAATGAAAACCCAGATACTAAAAAAATAGAAAGTAAAAGCGTAGTTAAAAAATAATTTTATATATACATATTGCTTTCAATAAATTGAAGTACCAAACAAATAAATGTAAATTGTGTCATATAAATAGAATAAAAGTATACTTANATACAAACAAAATATATTCTAAATAATTAATAATTTATTATTCTAAATTTCATTCTAAACTACTATTGTTATTATTTATACTTATAGTTATAAGATCAATATTCTGTTCAATATTTAATTCTAAGAGTATACTTACAACTTTTTTTTACATATGACATAAAATAAGACAAATTATTTTCAATAACAAATAAATTGTGCATTTTTATGAAAATATATATTTTTCATATTATATTATGACAATATCTTTGATAATATTTTAAATATCATAAATGAATGTCACGTACTTGCTTTTTTATTGGTATCTTTTTATTTGTTACTAAACACAAATATTAGTATGAATTATGTTTTTTTAATACTTTCATATAATAAATGCTGTGTAATTAATTTATATTATAACATCACTTAAATTCATGATAGCTTAAAAAATGTTAAAATATTAAGGAAAATAAATATAAAAGTTGAATTATAGAATATAATTATAAAGAAAAAAACTGTTAAAATTTATTTATTAAATATTTTTCACTGTAATACATTTTTTCTTATATTTCTATAATTAATATATTTTTAAATCGATACCATTACTTACATGTATTTAGCGTATATTTGAAGGCTAACTTAAATTACTTGCTATTTGTAAATACAAAATTACTTTCTATATTAAAAAAATTTATTTTAGCTTTAGACTTGAATAAGCATTTTGTATGGCTCGGTTAGTACTGTAAGTGTGTTATATATTTAGGGTTTCCTATTTCAATTGATCGAAAACATTTGTGTATGAGCACACGATACGTTAATATTTAACATACGTTTATCATACGCTTATGTACATAAACTACAATTAATTCATAATTATGAATTTACTATTACGGAGTTGTGTTTTTAACCAAAGAAAACTTTTCATACAAAAAGTTGTACCGTTCACACGTATATTTTTGTATTCTACAAACGACAGTATCAAGGTTAGAAATTCCATTTAAAAACTGTTACCAATTTTACAAAATTATCAATAATTATATTTATGTATTATAATTTCAAACAGTTTACTATATTTTTAACACGTTTATAACATTTCTTTACATTTATGGTTTTGTGATTTGTGCAATACAATTTATTCTGCAGAATGTATCGAAGACTGTAGACTTTATATTACAGAAATTTGCGCCATCCTTGCAAGCAAGGCATTTGTCCATGAAAAGCAATGATAATGTCGATGAAGAACTAATATATACTGGCTCATTAATGTTAAAAGTTCGTAACCTTAAATTAGTTTCTTTATTAACATCAACGTTAGGAACACTTGCTCAACCTATAATTTTCATGAAAGTCGTGGCAGATGATAATTTGATGGGTGTAGGAACATTCTTTGCATTGTTAAATTTATTTAGTATAGGTACTCCTATTTTAATACATTTGTTATCAAAGAGATATGTAATTACGATGTATAAGTGTCATAATGGAAAATATATTGCTAACGTGTATTCTTTTTTCTGCAGCAAAAAACAGGTATTTATGTTTCTCAACATTACTAATAAATATTACTTATATTGTCATTCTGTTTTTTAGTAATAAATAATATGCTTACTTGTATATTTCAGATAACATTTACCCTAAAAGATGTTACTGGTCATAATTCTGGAACATTTACAACTTGCATTGCAAAAAATTACCCCTTACTTTTTGATAGAAATGATTTTATAGATCCCAATGATTATTTTACCATTATGAGATGCAATATGCCGCTAGAGTTTGCAATAAGAGACTCAAATGTAACTTCTAGTAGTAAACCTTCAATTATCAAAAAAACAAATGAAGAAAAATAATTGGACATAATTTCATTTATTACACAGTTTTTTTTCTAACGTTTTTATACATTATTTAAAAGCACTATGTAAGTTGCTAGGTACAAAATATATACATTATTATGATAAAGAGACAATATACTGAAAAATATGATACCAAATTATTAACACACAAAATTTCTTGGTTGTTGAATTTGTAGAGAGTATTACAAATCTTCAGTCAACATTTACAATTTCCAGTTGTCATCTCTTTAATTATATAATCCATGAATAAAATGTGTTCAGTAATAAATGTAAACAAAAATAATTTACACATTGTAGTATTTAAATTTTGAGAAGTTAGTGAAAAATATATGATATAGTAATCTAATTAGAGTCGAATATTTTTTAAATGTAGCCTCCACGTGTAACAATAGTTTTAAGAATAATACAATATAATTTGGTAACCGTGCAAAAACGGCGGATACGTTATTAAAGAGATCACAGATTGTAATTATACCTTTTAAGGTTATTTCAAAGGTATGAGCGAAAAATTTATGCCAAGTCAATTGTGCAATTACTGTATACTAGGCTGGGAGCAAATCAAAGTCATCCGAGACATGTACCATTGGAACATGAATATCTTCTATTTGAGGTGTTGCTTTAAATTCACATAATCCAACTTCTTTTAATTTCCATTCCCAATCCATTCTTTGGACAGCATGTAATGACTCAGCTTCATTGTGATGCCTGAGTAACATCGCTTCCTAAAATAATAATTTCTTTTTTAATGTTCTATTTATTATAATATCTTTTTTTAATGTTTATCAATATTTATCAATGTATTACATCTTTTTAAACTGATACGCATGAAAAAATGCTCAACAGTCGGTTTTTATGTAACCAATTTAATTTAACCTGAATAATTATAAACAATATAGAAATTTCTATAAGTCTGCATGATAATTCAGGTATAAGTATTATAAAGATTACAATAATCTTTACCTTAATTTTTTCCCATTTATCATCTACATCTTGTAACCAACTCAAGAATAATCTACCATTATATCTACTTCTTGCATTTCTATCTTTCTCTTCTTGTTCTGGAGTAATAACATTATAAACTTCTTCATCTTTTAATATCGTACAAACAGAAAAGGGAAGGGATTGATTGGCTAGAGCTCTAGCAGCTCTCCCATGCACTCTAAGGATTTCTTGTTCCACTGATAAAACTAATTTTTCTTTTTCAACAACATGTTGCATTCTTAAACGGTATCTCTCCTTTTCTTGTTCAATATACAAATCTTTCATAGCCCCTTGTAATCCGCCTGGAGGATTAACGTTTGGTTCTTTATTTGCATTTCCAGCTAATACGTATGTACAACGATTCATTAAATAATCCTTGAAACCCTGAGGTGGTTTTGGTTGAACTGGAAAAAGACCTTTTCGTCTTCGTTCGATCTAAAGAAGTGAAAAGAACGTAAGTTGATTATAATATACTTGTAAAAAAGATTTCTATAATATATCAAAAACGATAAATATATGGACCTGTTTTCTAATGTTTAAAAACAATTGGTAACAGTTTGTAATTGGTTGATCATGCGGATGAACTTCTGGTCCCGTATTTGTTGCTTCAGATGCTTCATTAGAGGCAGCTGTAGCAGCTTGTGCTTCTTTATTAGGTTTCATTTTTCTTTTCCTAGGGTGAAGTTCAACAGGTGGTGCTGGAGTGCCTATGTTTGATGTTGTTGATGAGGTAGTTGTAGAAGTATTTTCAGAATTCTCTGTTCCATTATCCTTTTGACATTTTCCACTTGTTTCATTGCTCTTTTCTGATTTTTCCACCATAATATTTGTTTTTGAAGCGGTGCCACTATTTGAGACTTCTGTCGAGGTATTTTTATTTGATTCAGAGCTAACAGTTTCAGGTATCGGTGAGTGATGTCTTTGTTGTGGTGAGGAATTATTGGAACGATCCGTGGAGGCAGCTACAGGTAATGGAGACGAATTGGAATAATTTCCATTTGCCGCAGAAGAGGCATTTTCTTTCAGAGCCGCCGATCCATTACTCCCATTACCAGATCTATGTGAACTTCTGAGCACTCTTTGATGATGCGTTGACCTTTCTTCTCCGTGCAAAGCACCGCTAAAATCTTTTTTGTCCTCATTTTTAGTAGTATTTCCACTTTCCGTGGGACTCGTTGTCCCACTGGTAGACTGATTCTGATCTTTATCCGTTGAATCATTACTATTAGAACTGGCAACTACATAGGGTAATTGATGACTCCTATTAGACGTACTCTTGCCGTTTCTATTACCTTGCTCCTGCTCAGAGGTGGTACTTTGTGGTATAACTATCTTTAAAGGTGGTACTTTAGGAGCTGAATTAGAGTCTGAGCCTTTTGATCGATCGTCTTCACCGTCAGATTCCGGAGGTGCTGGTGTGATTGTTTTAGAATTAGTCGTTGAACTAGAAGGATTCGAAGGTTTCGGGCTGCTTGCCATCGAAGAAGTACTTGGACTTTTCCTATCCGTACTAATCGTGGTTGCGTTTTGATTGCTTTTACTAGAAGTTGCTCCAGATCCTTGTTTACTAGATTTTGTACACTGTACAAAAAAGAAAAAGAAATATTAGATACGCGCGTTTAATTTATTAATCATAGATTTGTCCGGATAAGTAATTTTATTCAGACAGATAATTCAACGAGATGATAAATTACAACATTACACGATATTACAGTAGGTAGTAACTCAAAGTTTAAATAATTCATACTGTTTGAACTAAGACTTAAAATCCTTATCTTTCCAGTTCCTGCTATCGTAAATATTTGAATTTTAATCTGATGGAGTTTAGCGATTTCAAAAGGCATATATATCATAATAATTTTTTCTTATATCATTTATGTATGAAACCTTTACGACCACTTTGAATTTTTCAAATATTTGAAAAGAAGAATAGATAATCTTTCATTTATAACACTCGAGGCAGTTTTCAGAACTCGATAAAACACGTAAAACTGTGTCGACAATGTGATTTTTCTTAATATCACGTAAGCATTGACTCGAGTATCTTTTTACGACTAGTTTACAAACGAATGATTTAACGATTAATTTACAAATAATTGAAAAAGTTTGTCAAATTGAATCACCTCGTGCAATATCCGTTGCATTAACCCATTTGCATCATTGGTCTGAAAGGAGTCTTCCAAGACTTTCAATGAAATTAAGTGTAAGAAACGAACTCTTACTTATATTTAATCCAGAAATTATACATATATTAAAACAACATCATTCTATATGATGTTATAGTATAAATATTTATTCTTTTACATAGTTGTGTGATATATAAATTAAAAATAAGCAAGCAACAATTATTGAGTGCGGATTATTCCGCTTAATGAAGCAAATGGGTTAATTATAATACCGTATTCGGCAATGTGTCTTATAATAAATAATAAGAAATGAACCTTTTCTCCGGTATTAGCGGCATTTCTACCGGCACTTTGCCTTCCAGTAGCAGCGCTTTTTAAATTTTCCTTAACAGGCTCCGAATCTTTTCGTTTTTTCCGACGATTCTCCTCATCCTGCTCTTCCGCGTTATCGCTTTCAAACGCGCGTTTAGACGAAGGCGATGCTGAAACCGCAGGGGTATCATCGGTTGTAATCGATGCGGTTGCTGTTTCACCGGAAGATGTCGCGCTACCAGCGGTAGATACGTTGTTACCACCGCTCTGACCTCCTTGACTGCCAGCAGATTTGCTGCCATCTTTGTCCTTCTCCGGATTAGGATTCGGCGATGAGCTTGCACCTCGGACCGGCGTTGGCTCTTTCGAACTTTTGAATTCGTACACGTCGCCACTGTCGCCGGCAGACGATGCGTTTCCAGAGGTACTGGAACCCGAGACGACATTCACGGTTCCTGACGAGACGTTCGAGGACGTCTTCGACGAAGCTTCCATTTGACCTTGGTTCTGCAAACGTTATTCCTTTCGTTAAAAAATTCCACATTATCACGCTATAATTATACACATTTTCCTACGCTATCGTGTACCCCGTTTACAATGAATTTCACGTACAACACTCATCGATACTGGCTACGCTTATCAACGCGTACCTTTTAAACATTCTTCCTACAAAGATACGTTTAAACAGTCACCCTGAATTCGCATTACGTTCGAGCAAAGATCCGAAGCTATTGTATATTATTTACAAATGATATTTTCACAATTCTCTTTCTATATTTCAAAATAAAAACCAAATGATCCGCAACGGTAGCCCGCGCACACGTTCAAGGCGGATTTCCACGGAGAAGACCTATCAAATGCCGATGATATATAGGTACGACGAATATATACTCGTATATATGTATACCTGTGCGATCATGCCGCCCTGTCGGGAGTTAGTAGCACCCCCTCCTTTCTTTTCATCCCTCGCTCCTCGCACCTGGTTGAGCCGAAGCGTCACCCTCGGCGAGCTTCCAGACTGCCCGGTTCCCGATCTATCGACTGTAGAGAACAAAACGCTGGTTAATTGCAGGAACAACGATGGAATACCGGGGCGGGGGGGAGTAAGTTTCCACGAAACCAGTACTTCTCCGGCATCGAGGGAGAGACCATGGAGGAGGACGGCCGAAGAAGAGGAGGAGGAGGAGGAGGAGAGGAGGCAGAGTTGGTGGGAGGAAGAAAATAAGGTAGGGGCAGCAGAGGACAGAAGAAGAGAAGGACAAGGACGGTAAGAGATTCAGAGAGAGGAATGAGCCACTGCTTGCGATCATCGAGGGTATGGCCGTTAATCACGGGGACCCCCGAGAGAACGAGTTTCTTCGAGAGTGGGGGCCTGCCGATCGCGATCGATTCATTAGTGGCTTTTTACCGGACGATCGCGTTACAGCAAAGCATCCCATTAAACTCTTCATTCGCGTACCCCCGTATGATAAGTGGAGCTTGTTATTTTACTGAATCTTCTCTCTCTCTCTTTGTCTCCTAAAACTTTTCACGTGTTTATCTTATCGTTTAGCTACCACCGTTCCACGCGGCAGTTCCTCCCCTTTTTTCCTCTTTCCTTTCCCCCTTGGCTTTTTTTTTTACACGGTATCTTAATCGTCATCGTCTAATCGCTCGGCTTCGAACGGCAAGATGGAGGTTACCGGTTTTTTTTCGTTAAAGCTTCCCCCGTAAGGGGAACGAAATTCGACGCCTCGATTAAGAGGCGAACGTAAATGGAATACTAAAATTACGGTGTACGTGACAAGCGTGCGTTCATTAGGCGCACGAAAGGATCCGCTATGAGATACAATTACGCTCGCCGCGTAATGGTTTCGAGTGTGTTTTAACGGGCCCCGGATTGGTCGGGCCGGGCAGGAAAACGGATTTCACGACAAAGCAATAATACACGAGGCTTGTCCCGGTGATTTCACGGAACGCTTGTTTCCAGAGATTCTAGGATACCGTGCAATGTTGAAAGCGAGGCTGACGCAAGCACTGCTGCCCTCGATCAATATATAATTGAATCTACGAGTTAACGCGACGTCGCTATATAATTTCGCAATTTCGATCAATACCAGTGTCGAAATTCCCGAGAGACTTTGCATCGATATCGATTCCCTAAAGATCCTTCGCGGTAAATCGCACTCTAACTTTTGTTAAGATCTCTTTTCGTTGGTCATTGATCGTGCTTCTCCCTCCAATCTGCCCCCTTCTCCATCTCTCTCTCTCTTACTCTCTCTCTACCGCAAGAAGGAATTGTGCCAATGAAACTTGGCGCTGGCGAATAGTGTATCCCAAAATACATCAACTTCGCTAGTCAATGAATTCGCGCTTGTTCGCCGCTCTTGCAATATTAACAATTCACGGAAATGAGTTACTCCCTATATGGAATTAATATATTTCCATTACCATCGAAGTATTTTTAATTTACCTACGCGCATTCGTCCGTTCTTTCGAAATCGTTTTTCGAAAATTCTCGAGACGGATAAAACTCCGCGCATTATTGTTATTATTATTATTATTATTATTATTATTATTATTA
>NIJG01000347.1:92091-105315 GCA_002201625.1 Euglossa dilemma
GAGAGAGAGAGAGAGAGAGAGAAACGTTCCATCCGTTTCCGCGACCTTAAAGGGTAATGAGACGAAAAAAAAATTATAATTAAATTAAATTATATAATAAAAATTAAATTAAATGTACAATACTATACTATTGTAAAAAATAAAAGAGAGAGAGAGAGAAACTAGTCGTACGTTCCATCTGTTTCTTCGACTTTAAGGGTAATGGAACGAAAAAAAATTATAATTAAATTAAATTACATAATGAAAATTAAGTTAAATTATACAATACTATATTATTGTAAAAAATAAAAGAAATAAAGAGAAAAAGAGAGAGAGAAACTAGTTGTACGTTCCAACTCTTTCTTCGACCTTAAAAATTGTAATTAAATAAAATTATATAATAAAAATTAAGTTAAAATATACAATACTATACTATTGTAAAAAATAAAAGAAATAGAAGAGAAGAAAGAGAGAGGGAGAGAGAGAAACTAGTTGTACGTTCCATCTGTTTCTTCGACCTTAAAGGGTAATGGGACGAAACGGGACAGAGAAAGGGTAGCCGAGCAACGAAGGTGGATTGTATATGAATGAACCCGGACCCGCTGACTTCCTGCGTTTAGGAAGGTCGTGCACCGTCGCTTTCATTTATCGACGAGAGTCTCTACTATACACAAGAACGAACGGCGGTGACCGACCCCGGCAATGTTGTCTTTCGCTCAAAAGAAAACCTTCTGGCTTCTGTTACGTTTAGTTATGTGTGACACGCGCTCGAGGACACACCAGACGAGCAACCAGCTGCGATTCATCATGGGCGGTAAGGGAAACAGAAATATTAAGAAGCAAAATTCTCCTGTTATTTATAAGAATTTACAAACATCCGCTCGAAATTACCGTCAAGAGAAATAAATTCGTCGAAAGAAAAACCATACATATCGATCTTGTCGTCGGAATAGTCGAAAAATTCAATTTATTTTAATATTTAATCGAATCGAAGATTCCGTGTCATATCTTCCAGAAAATAAAAAAAGAAGAAAAATTCAATTCGTTCGTTTCAGTTGAAAATTCCATTTCGTTATTTCGTACAACGGAAGAATACCAGATTCGATTAAGGATCCAAGTTTACCGCGTTTGCGAGTAAATATTCCAACTTATTCTCAAGGACTACAAACATGCTTGAAAATATAATCTTGGCGAATGGTGTTAGTATAGTTAAAAGGTTGGAGTGCACACATTGTAAATTGCAATTTACAATTCGTAACATGGAGTAACTACACTTCTCGCGTAATAAATCTCTAACGCGAGATAAACTATCTGGTATTTTTCTCGGTGTATCTATAGAGAGAAAAGTTAGGATAAAAAGTGAAAAGAAATATGGTATCACTCACCGTTTGCTTCCTTAGCGTTCAGATCATATCCATTCACGAGCATCTGCCGTACTCGAAAATCTTCTTTGCGATTGATAGACGCCTGGACTGCCGATTCCCCATTTTTGCTAGTCCAGCGGCCTTTTGACCCTCGCTGCTGTATTGTCGATGACCTTGGAGTAGTATTTGATGTAGCTGTGTTCTCTGGTCGGTTTCCGCCTGAAAACAAACGGATTAGTTAGATCTCCCACGAGTTAATCATTAGCTAGACCACTCAGCGCTAAAATATAACGGTATTCAAACATGAGACTCTCTACTTACGATCTGGTTGTCATAACTTAAGCTTTTCTATTCGTTATCGAATAATAATTACTCGGAATATATTATCTTTTCATAAAATGACAGAAACGACAGATATCGAATGAAAAAAGAAATATATATAATACGTTTTCCGTGACATGACATTTTCGGTTGTTCTAAATTAAATAAATAATACGAAGTTCGGTCAGGTAATGCCAAATATAGAGTAAAACTGATAAGCTACGTTGCAGGGATATTATACAGCGGTATTAACGCCTCCTAGTGCAAATTGTAGCTGCAACAAGTTACCGGCAATCGGTGCCGCTGTCAGGTCAATTCTCTCGTGGCGGGAACTCGGGCGCACATCAATTACTTACATTAACATAGCCCCTTCTCTTTTCTTTGTCAAAGCTGGCATTCGCGGCGACACAACCGCGGGAACGGGTCGGCAGAGTTAGAAAGTTGGTAGCCCTGAACGGAAGGTACAGGCGGGCAAAACTCGTTCGCGCGAAGTAACTAGCCTCGATTTCGCATTGCAGTTTGCTCCGATAAAATGAGTACACACAGCAGAAAACTGTGTGCCTATCGGGAGGCACAGATGCTGCGTAGTTCGCGCGAGTGTTACTTATTTGTGTACCAGCAGAGAAATAAACGGGTAAATTCGCGATCAAACGAGGTATCCAGCTGTCAAGTATATCCTTCGGCTAACCTATGTACAATGGTAACGTGTAACGTTACGTTGTAGTGGATTTCATTGTCAATTGCGTATGATTGTGTAAACACGGGATAAATAATTTATCAGGAATATAGATTCGAAATGATACGCGAAGATAATATACGAGACAGTACTGTTCGATTATGTGTTATTTCATCGGAGACTGGCGAACAGTGCGCGTGTTCATTCTCGATGTAGTGTTCATTCTTCTCACCTGACACTATTTCCTGGGAGGTCATTTGAAGAAGGAGCGCGAGTTGTTGTCGCTCGGACATCCGCGCTGGGTAACCGCGGAAACGACTGTTACCGCCTGCGGGCATTCCGTCCTCATAACTCATGTAACTCGGACCCAAAAACGCACGTGGAGGATCGCGGTGAGCACTTGAAAACAAGGATACCACTGCGGGATAAACGCGCGTCTTTGTTTCTGGACCCGCGGTGATTTGCCACGAGCAAAGATAACCTAAAATCGCACGGTCGGTTCACGCCATTTTGACCTACCGAGCGCGCACAGATACGTGAATCGACAGTCACGCGACACGTACGCAACCACACGCGCCAAAACCGATTGCATCTGACGAACACTAAGAATTGTCGAATAAGATTTATTCACTCTTGTTTCCCGGGCCGATGATTTGATTTCACGACGCGGCATGTGTGTGCGTGCTCTTTCGAAAACGAGATTCGCGACACACGACTCGGAACACAGTGCGCAATATGACGCAACGTTTGTGTTGTATTTACAGTTGGTATCTCTGTCGGTAGTGTGCATCGCGCCAATATTCAAATCAACGCAATTAAAAACTAGTCCAACTGTCTAAAACACCAGCTTCGTACAAGGTTAGAAGAAATTGGTACAAAATGCGGTGATTAATGTAATTTCTGCCAGCTGAGATAAGAATAGAAATATAGTTAATAAAATATACACGAGTAATTTTTGCGTGTTTTTTTTAATAAAGAAGATGGGTTTACATATCGTGTCACGTATCATTCAATTTGAAACTTATAATGGGAGTTGTACCATACAACGGGTAGAATTGCATGTACATTCATGAAATAAATAGTCGGTATAACTAAATGAAAATTATAGAAAATTTGGGTACTATAATTATCCACTATAGTAATTTCAATCTAATAGTATAATAGGCCATGTAGAGCCACCACATACATATACATATATATTAACTTTTTTCACACTGTCCGCCATAAATAGGACAATAAATTGAACTACACTCGCATTCTCATCGCTGTCACATATGCACTTATTCATTTCATACTATTTCGCATCTTGTGTTTATTGTAACGACATTATAATTTAATTATGAATAATGATAAGAACACATCGTTTAATTGTATCTAACGCAGTAGTTATCTACCAGTAACATTATAGAAAATACATAACGACTTTCTTATCGTCAGACCGATTACATACGAATTGTTACTTGTTAATTGACATTTCCAATACTGCGAATTGCACGCGAATTTTTTTATTGGTATACAATTATAACATCCAATAGTTTCGATAAAAGAAAGAAAAGACCAATTGGAAGAAGAGAAACAATTCATTCTGTTGTATTCGCATTTCATTTTATTTTCAAGGGAGAGACTTGATCTAATTTATTTAAACCTAAGAACAAAGCTTCTCAATTTCACTCACGCATTTGTTAATTAATTATTCATCCTACTGCAGATGTTTTAAATATCGATTTATTTCAAGACAATTACTTATCATTTTTTTCTTGTTTCCACTGTGGATAGGGCATAAATAAAATAATGTATAATCGTGTTGCGTATGTATAGACAAAGAAAATAATTAAAAAAAAATTATAAATAATTTGGTCATGTTAGGTATCAAAATGTGCATACATATTAAGTGTACTTTAATAGTAATAATTATAGTACTTTGGGACTTTAAGCAATCAATAATTAAAAAAAAATTTTAAAGAAATTGCAAAAAAGTATATTTAATATAAATATAACTTTAGATATAACTTCAATATAAATATAATTCCAAATTTGTATTGATACAATAATTTAAACAGAAAACGTATATCCCTGAATATTTAGAATTTTGTATCATTCTACTTTTTTCTTTTTCTTTTTTGTCGATACTTCGTTGTAAATAAAATGATCAAGTGAAAGTTTGAAAGAAGAAAAAGTACAATAGCAGCTTATAGACTCACAATGATTCAACAGCGTAACATTTTGGCATAAAAAAATTGATATTTGTATGAGCATAAACACTGCTTGATGCATTGTATGTCAAATATCCTACTATTACATCCATTCCTATAAAGTAATAATAAACTTTTATTATTTTTGCACATCCTGCGATAATATAATATTAGAAAACAGTGTAATACAAATACACGGTATCTATAGGATGGCAGAAGAGAATTTTTGAAGGACATCAATAATTCTCTATTGGAATGAGGCATGTTTTGTATCGTAACAGGGAACATGTATATCTAGGTGCCATAAATTCTTCAAAAAGTAGTTGGACAGAGTGGTCATGTATATTATTGAATTCAAATTTAGTCGAGAAGTTAATTCAGTTATCGTTTTCATAAAGAGATTCTGTTTAGTCCCATTTTTCTTGGTCTGTCTGTAGAGATAAGTATTTCAAGAATATAAATAAATAAATTTTTCACTGAAATCTTTCGATATCTTTCATCAATGTGTTGCTTGGCATGTTGCTGTGCATTTCTTTGTCAAATGAGATGTATATATATATATATATTTATATTTATATATTTATATACAAATTATATTAAGAGTTAGAAAGACTAGTAGTTTTACGCTAACTTAGTTGTCAATACACTTATACAACAAGTCAGTTTATGCAGTGTTCCTGCATTACAAATAGGAAAACTTAAGAATCATTTTCATGTTTCGTGTTCAAAGATTTGAAATCTATTTAAGGCGATTTTCCTTTCCACCTTGGTTTTCTGGTCATTGAGTAAAATACACATAAAGCTCTGATAGTTCCTGCATCGAGAAGGTCTGGAAATTTTACCAGGGAAAGTTTGTCAAGCTTTGCAACATTTTACTTGGGAAGTGGATGACCTATCTATATTACATCAATACAGATATCAATTATTACTTTGATTAGTTATAAACTTAGACTCAGTATATATTATTACTGAACTGCAATGGCTTAATAATAGTTGTTTACTTTCTGACAGTCAGAGGGACGATAGGTTATAACAGTACGTGATATAAATTATTACTTTCCCTTACCTTCTAAAAAACGTAATTAAAAACGCTATTAAAGATTTCTTTCTCGTAGGATAATCTTATAATAACAAAAATTTGACACTAAAACAAACTAACGCTTTCATCTGTGTTGTACATGTTTGTGCACAGGCAGTTTAATAATTGTACTTTACGTAACTAAAGTTTACTAATTGAACGCTCTTTACTAAATTAATATTTTAGGAGATAATATGAACGAATTTTCTGGCTTTTGATTGATCTCGGTTCACGTACCGTAAACCCACTCATCGTAACCATCTTTTGTTTTCACCGATAATAAACAATCATGGTTATAATTTCACGCAATTCACTAACTAATTAACTTTGAGAGTAAACGCACATATTGTTACTTCCTAAGTTTATAATGACTATCTACTTGAACGGTCATTAAGATTTCATTTATAACTATAACAACAACGATGATGACAATAGTGATGGTTATGATTATGATAGTATAATGAACGATGATAAATAGCGATAATTACAACTTTATCGTGATTAATTCTCATTCGTGTTACTACGCATTGCACGCTATTTGTTTTAATGGAATGTCTATCTTGATTTTCGTTAGAGTTCAAAGGAAACTACATCTGATATTGAGTATATTATTACTTTTTTTTTTTCATTTTTTTTTGTTATCAGAACTACTTTTCCCATAGTTGTTACTTTCCCTTATTTTCGACTTAATAATAAATTCAACTTAATTTGCGTTTTATTCGTAAGATTGTCAACGAAAGAGAAAAAAATGATATCTTCGAGGTGGGTGCAGAAACATATTTAATATTTAATGGGGATGACGAACGCTAAGGATGATTGTTAATCGAGTAAACATAAACATCATTCTGTCCCAATTGTTTCGAAAAATCGTAATTTTCTTAACAATGAGCAAATGTCATTACGTTTCAATCAATTTATGTGCCACTTTAAAAGTGTCTAATTTTATAGCGGTGAGTTTCTCTACCAGTCTTTTTTCCTTCTCCGAACCTAGGCATTTTAATTATTAAAATCGTCATATTGAACCCTGTGTTTGACTGTGTCTCGTTTTCAACAACATTTGTGTATGGCACAAATGGATATAGAGCTCACATAACTAATATGCGTATATACTTTTTACGTCTTCCACGTGGACGCATAATTGCAGGGAAGAGTTTAGAATTCATATTTCTCTTTCTTCTTTCGTTATTAATTACTTAACCCTGTGGCAAAATATTTTTCACGTTACAATCTGCCAATCTTGTATTTTTCTATCCTGCGCCAATGATTCAAAGATATACACATATCGTTTTCATTTTTTTTTTCTTTTTTTTTAAAGTAGATTGTTTCTTTTTCTTTACTATAGGCGTTAATACGTATAATATTTGCGATAACGGCAATAAAATTATTAGCGATCGCTGAATAAATCGCTGCGTGCATCTTCCTTCGTTTCCTTATTGCAAATATTATTATAGAAATCTTGTTTTAATTTTACAAAATTCACTTGCCCACAATTACAGTTGGTTTAGAAGAGTTCCATATTTTGGCAATCCAGAAACGTG
The DNA here is from genome assembly GCA_002201625.1 of Euglossa dilemma. Lineage (NCBI taxonomy): Eukaryota > Metazoa > Arthropoda > Insecta > Hymenoptera > Apidae > Euglossa > Euglossa dilemma. Next base: position 99,240 of record NIJG01000347.1, read on the forward strand.
GAAGTCAATCATCGCTGTTGCTGCTAACGTTGTAAGGAAAGACTGTCAGTACGGGTAGTATTCAATGATCTGATGTCAACCGCTGATAACAAGGACGGTCCACTTGTTTCTACTGCATGCTAGAGTCTCCATAAGCTGGATCTTCGTGCCCCTGATCCCGACCCTGTCGTGCATATACACAGTAATCTCGTTAGGTCCGGTCGAACAATTTCAATTTCCTACTTCTACATGTGAAATAATTATTGAACGTACGGCTCCAGAAAGCTGATATCTATACCTCAAATGTTTTGCGATCGATGCTAGTCTATTTTCTTTCTTTTTTTTTCACTAAAATGCTGCTAACGAATTCGAACGTTTAACGAGTGAGAAAGCTAGCGAAATGTCAATCTCTTGAAAAAAATATTAGTGGAGAACGCAATGGTACCGGCTTGTGTTTAACGACATCCTCCTTTATCTATGATTGTACCGACCAGCATGAGAAATGGCCACCATCTCTATGGGCAGGGAACCTCTTCGCTTGACGAGCGGTTCAGGAATCGAGTCCTTTTTTCCTAGTTCCCTCTTCCATTTAAGCCATGTCCCATTATCGTTTCCATCTGTGGATCCTCCAGAAAACATTTCTGGTCCTCCAGAACTCCTTCTCCTCAATACCTTTTTCCGATTACGAGGCTTACCATTTATGCTACTCCTATTGAACATATCACGGCGTAATTCAGATATGTCTGCCGGCACTGAACCTCGTCGCGGCGACGGCATACCGGGGCCGATGCTATCGATTATTCTTGTTATTCCGTTATTGTTGCTACTCCCGGTATTGTTATTGTTATTGTTATTATTTATCGGGAGGTTTTCTCGTTCATCTAAAAACATGCAGTCAATGGTAACAAACGTCAAGCAAAACTGTGTTATTGGTAACATCAAAGTCTATTGTATCTACTTACTGGTTAAAGACAAAATATTGCCTAGTAGATTTCCAAGAGCAGTTTCCTGCGGAAGACTTGCTCTTCGAGGTGCTGCGACATTGCCTTCTCGAGGTCCCAAGGCTAATCTGTTAAAGCCACCACCTGATAATGTAACAGATATATATATTTACTATTTTGTTATCACGCGTAGTGTATTTATTATTGCCAATTGTGAGCTACTACCTTGTTGTCTGGTGATGTCGTTTGGTACAGAACCACGTCTGGAAGTGTGATCAACTCTAGTTGTTATAGATGGAACCGTGATGTCATCCAGTCTAGATAGCAGACCAACTGGAGCAGAACCGCGTCGTCTAGTCCAAGACTATATAATAAAACATACAGTTTAATTACAATTAACACTCGTACAGGATTAAATAGTTCAAAACTAACACTTTGACTGCCACGAAATCACATGTTTCGCTCAAGACACCATGGGTGTGTTTTTAACCCTTTGTATTCTGAATAATTTTCACTGAAGATCACTTCTTTAATATATCTTAGTAATTTTACTATATCTTGACTTGATTTCTTTTGCCATTTTCAGAAGAAATTTCAGGAAAATATACATTTCTCAAAAAGTTGTGTTGGAGTAAGTTATTATCCCTTAATTGCTAATAAACTTTAACCCTTTGCAGAAGTTGTTTCAAGAGATTTACATTTGGAAATTACAAAGTATAACAACAGTGTAAGTATAACTGATTTTTAATTGAACTTGTTTTTTCCTTTATTTATTGAAATAGCTCTATTTTTTAGTGGAAATAAATTGCGAATAATAAATTTAGAAACGTTAAGGGCTACTGGTAACAAAATTGTAATATAATTTGGACTGCAAAGGGTTAATGTCCCCTGAGAAGTTACAGCTGAGTGCAAATGGTTAAAATAATAATAAATGATATAAAACAACATTCCTACTCAATAGAAAGAGAAAATTTTACATTTCTAATCTTTGATCGTTCAATGAAGCATTTCTTATTTTAAAATACCTTCTAATTACCAGTTATATTCAAAATTCACAAACAGTTACTTTTCATTGAATTTTTACAATTCTAAGAAGTTCAAACAGTCACCAATGATAACATTGATGTTACAGGAGAAACCGTGACAGTCAAAGTATCAAACCCTTTTGCTACTCTGGTTGACAATAGTCACCGACCAGAAATAGTGTCAAAAATGAACACAAGTGTTATCTTTCTTCGCAAAGAATTGCAAGCGTTGATTTTTCTTTCTTCCTTTCTTTCTTGTTGTCACAAAAATTGAATTCCAAAGACTTCGTTCGCGTAATATAACGTTTCTTCAGCTTTCACAGGATGGACTAGCGAAAGGGTGAAGGAACAATGTAAACTCGGTTGTAGAAATTTTACCTGACTTCCTTTCCTGGACAAAGCGATCCCCTTGGTATCCTCTACAGCTCTCGGATCAACGTTTTCCTTCATCTGCATATCGAGACTTAGCTTAGCAACCTTGGAGCTTCTCTCCTTCACGGGATCCGAGTCCCTTTTGTTACCGGTAGGAACGATCTCGTTATTCGCGTCTGCCTTTCTGTCGCTTCCGCTGTCGCTGGACGAAGACACGCTCTGAACAAATGGCGGCGAGTCTGGTGGGCTGCCGATGAAGAACACTTTATGCGTGCTAAGTTCCGAGGACACTGGTATCGCGGTAAACCGTCTGCCACCGGTATCAGTGTTTATTGTCTTAGATTCTGGTACAGGAGTCGAGTATCTTCGCAATTCGGAATTAGTGCACTTCGCTTTCCCAATCATCGTTATCGAACTACACTGTTCCGATTTGTTTAATGCCACTGTCGTAGTCCGTTGCTCCTCGCCTATCAATCTTTCACTCTCCACCTTCTCCGTGGTGATACCATCCATCTTAGACTCCTCTTCGATACCCTCTTTCTCGGAATGCGATCCGGTCAGCGAAGCGTAGAAAATCTGCGTCGAGTCGGATCCTTGAGCAGAAGTCGGTCTCTTGAAACGATTTTTCAAGTTCACATCTTCGATACGAATAGTTTGAACAGAATGACGTCGCGGATGTTCCATAGCAGTCATAGCTTCGGTTTTCTGTCTGAAAGTCTCCGGAATAACCGATCCTCGTCTCTTATTCGTCACCTCGATCTCTTTCGACACGGTAAGGTTACTTATATCAGTTTCTTTCGTAGGAGGAGTGCCGCAACGACCATCAGCGCATGATTCCTTCACCTTGACAGATCCGGAGGACGAGGTCGAGCTGTCAGCCTCTATCAAGATCTGCGAATAACACTGCGACATCTCCGCAGTGGTAGAAAGGTATCTCATTCTTACAAACGGTTGCAACGGAGGGAAAGTCTGTTGTCTCGTTAGCTGTTTCGTTTGAGTAGCCGGCTTTTGAACGTCCGATTGCAGCACAGTGCTTATTCTCGAGGCTTCGGTGCTGTTGGTGATGCTGGCTATGCTGGTCTCCGGCAAAAGGCTCTCTGCGCTCACAGGTCTCTCTCCTGTGTTGCTCGGAGAAAGTTCCGGGATACTGGTCTTGGAGGAGAGTAGAGACAAAGAACTGGGATCCAAGAGACTCTGATCGTCTAATCTCCAGAGCAGGTTCCTGGACTTACTCTGCTCTGTCGGCAGACTTTCGCGTCGAACGTTGCTTCGCGGGAGAAGCGTCAAAGGCTTGGTGATGCTAAGCGGTACGGAATGACGCCTTCCAACGCGTTCCAGGCCAACTCGAGCTGGCAAACTTTGCATTTTAGACGACTGAACGTACGCAGCTGGTATGAGCAAATCGATACTCGCTGTGTCATCTTCTGCACCTGGATCGTCCACGGAACTGACCGCGTCTTCCATTTCTTCTAACTCTGAGATTTCCGTGTCAGTTTCCTTGGTGCTCTCCTGGAGGATCAAAGCTTCCCATTTCTTCTGATTGGCTCGCAGGTGCTCCATTAACGACACGCTGAGTCCGTCGCCAAGGAAACGATGCCATTCCTCGTACAGAGGTGTGACCACGAATTTAAAGAATCCAGTCTGTATCTTTGGTATGCTAGTGGTATGCCGATCGCATAATGGCGTCACAGGAAGGTTCAGGCGGCGTTCGTAATCACCTTGACGGAAGAATTCTTCGCATACTTTGTGCGACCACTTCTGAGAGATGTCCCAAGGTCTGCACGGGTTCGATATATCAGCGCATTTCAGGGCTATTTGCAGAATGAAATGCCGGTCATCCGCGCGCCTCATCTCCAGCAGATTCTCGTCCAAGTAGTGCTGCAAAGATGAAGGAGAGATTAGCATGTTACAGGGAACTGGATCACGATGATTATAACGACAATTCCATTGGAAATAAAGGGCAAAGAGATGAAGTCAGTCGTTAAAGTTATTTCAACTACTCGTTTATCGGGATACGTTGAGAGCTCTCAACGCGACCATAACTAATGTTCCGTGAGATGTATGCTATCTTCGATGAGCGATCCGGTACGAGTCATTCGAATAAATCATCGATTCAACTGGCTAGCATACACGAGTACAACGATATCGTCAGACCATGGCCAAGTGGAGAAATCAGCATAACCACCGAGGGCAGAAGCACGGTGTTAATCTATTAGGTATTATAGTGGTTTTCGAAGATATCATCGATCTGAACGACGAGTTACTATAGTGACTTTCGTGGATAGCAACAGTTTTCACAGTATTATACGTTTTTTCCTTTATTTTTCATTTGTTTCGTCTGAACCGCATTAATTTGGATTATTCATTTAGAACTCTAATTTCACGTAATATCGTAGCAGAAATCGTGATGAACGGTTTTTGTGTCATACGCGATCAGATGTGAGGTGTCTAAAAAGTTAAGTTAGCCGAGAATAGCGAAATTTTGAGTAGGGATGGATTTTTGTGAAAACGTCATTCAGTAATAATACTACATTCAAACAATATTATTTATTTTTCTTAACCGAATTAGTATTAACCTCTTAGGTACGACACGTTACTATAGTGGTTTTCGAAGATATCATCGTTCTGAACGACGAGTTACTATAGCTATTTTTCACAGTATTATACGATTTTTCCTTTGGTTTTCATTTGTGTCGCCTGAACCGCATTAATTTGGATTATTCATTTAATTTTCACGTAATGTCGTAGCAGAAATCGTGATGAATGGTTTTTGTGTCATCAACGACCAGGTGTGCCTTGCCTAAGAAGTTAAGTTGCAAAGTGCGCCGAGAACGTCGAAATTTTAGGTAGAAATGGACTTTTGTAAACACATCTTTCGGTAATAAAAAAAAACTGAACTTTAGTATATTAAAACAATGTTATTTATTCCTCCGAACCGAATTAGTATTAATCTCTTAGGAACGACACGTTACTACAGTGGTTTTCGCGGATATCATCATTCTGAACGACACGCTACTGTAGTGAGTTTCGTAGATAGCACCATTTTTCACAGTATTATATGATTTTCCCTTTATTTCTCATTTGTTTCGCATAAACCGCATTAACCCTCTATGAGCTGAATTTTTGTTTTAACTGCAAAAAAATTGTGGAAACGGAAAATCAGAAATTATAAACCTATATATGCAAATGAAAACAAATTTTTGCGTTTAAATAATTTTATTGCGACATATTCAATATAGTGATTTAGTATCATCAAAAATAGTAACAAATTGAAAATTGAAATGCAAACGAATAGGTTGTTATTGATATACTAACCCAGAGTTATTATGTCCACTATTTTTAGTTTGGTAATCACTGATAAAAGCACGAATAATATCAATTGGATCAAATGGTTTCGCGTAGTTTTACTACCGACAGTTTGCACAGCATTTATTTTATTTCAGGTTGATGAGCCTAGCAATGGTCATGAATACTAGTATTGGTTGTGTTGACAACATCATATAGTTAAGATTTATGCGGTATCTCATGAGAAAAGCTATAATTATTTTGTAAAATGACGATAAATTAAAATGTATCCTGAAAGTTACACGGACTCATAGAGGGTTAATTTAGATTATTCTTTTAGAACTCTATGCCCACGTAATGTCGTAGCAGAAATCGTGATGAACGGTTTTTGTGCGATCCGCGACCAGGCGTGCCGTGCCTAAAAGGTTAATATCTAATAATCAGTATCTAAATAACAAATAACAAAATATCTAG
>NIJG01000348.1:10099-21360 GCA_002201625.1 Euglossa dilemma
AGGGTCGTACCGATCAAGATCTTTACCACGTTCTCTGTGAGTCTGACGGCTAAAATAGTTCCTGCTATACTGTGATACCGAAAGTGATACCATTTATTCGGGGAGTAACTCCGCTCAACAGTATTGGCAGTGAACACCTTAAATCACGGTTTGATATGAAAGTAGAGCTTCAAACTCTTTGTGGGTGTTACCAATTGGTAAAAATCAAATGAATTACCGAAGGCCGAATCCTCTGCGAACCTCACTCGCTTCATCGAGTGACTTCGTGTTCGGAGAATCTTATTAGTAAACATTATAGTGATGTGGACCTTAACTCCAATTACGAATAAGAAGATCGATGGTCAAACCGTTCGAGAACGTTACCACCCTCTTTGAGAGTCGAACGGCTAGGTCCTTGGACTAGTCACTTGTCCTGTGATTCCTAGAGTCAAGCCAGGTATTACGAAATTAAATGCACTGTGCAGCACTCGCAATACACACCGTATTTCACGGTATGAATATTAAAGCAGACCGCCGTACTGTTGCAGAACGTTACTTATTTTTATAGAGTAAAACTTCCTACCGAACGCATTACCTTACCTGAAGCTGACAAGCTGTATCGAGATTATAACTTCGCGTTGAGGGAAACAAATTGGTACACATATATGTGACGGGCACCTTAATTTCATGTATGAATAAGAAGATCTGGAGGCAGACTGATCCAGAACGTTACCACCATCTTCGAGAGTTGAACGGCTAAGTCAATAGCATCACCCATTCCGAGAATCTGAGAGTCAAACAAGTCATTTCGGAGTAAATCCACTGAACTGGGTAGGCAATTGACACCATAAGTCACGGTATGAACATTAAAGTAGAGAGTCATTCTGTCGGAGATCATTATCAATTGATATAGAGTCACTCTTTTTGGCGAAGCCGTTACCTTCAGAGAACATAAGCTGCTGTATACAGAGTATAACTGCGTGTTCAGAGAAAGAAATTGGTATCCGTTTTAGTGACGGAACCCTAAATTTCCTGTATGAATTAGAAAATCGATTGTGAAATGGATCGCGAACGTGACCAACTTCGTTCAGAGTCGAACGGCTAAGTCAAAAGCTTCACCTATCCTTGGATTCCCAGATTAAAACCAGGCACCCCAGGATTAAATCCGCTGAAAAGTTTTGGCAATAGACATATCATTTCACGGTTCGAATATTAAAGTCGGACGTCAAGTCTTTCCAGAACGGTACCTACTCGTACGACGTCAAACTTTTTACCGATGGCCATACCTTCCGAGAAGCCCAACGCGCTGCAGCAAGTGTCCTTATCAGTGATCAAGGTAGCAACTTAGAGAATTTACTCCGGGAATACATGGTTTGACTCTCGTAATTACAGGATATCTGAAGCTATAGTTATAGCCGCTTGACCCTCTAAGAAGTTGGTGTCGTTTTGTAACGGTTTGACCCTCGATATTCTAGATCATACACGAAGTTGTATACCCGTCACTGAAGTGAATACCAATTTCTTTTTCTGGAAACGAAGTTATACTCTTATTGAAGAGTAACGGTTTGACGCTCTACTTTAATATTCAAAGCGTGAATTAAAGTGTCCGTTGCTAATAGGTATTCGATATGTACAATCACTTTATACCAATATGTAACGTTCTACAACGGCTTGACGGCCTGCTTTAATATTCAAACCATGAATTAAGGTGACTATTGCCAATACTGTTCAGCGTATATACCACCGTAATACCTGCTTCACACTTGAAATCGCAGGACATGTGCAGATATTCACTTAGCTGTTTGAGCATCATAGAATGTGGTGACGGTCTCGTACTGTTTTACACTACATTTCCTAATTTATACAAGAAAGTAATAAGCCATCACTATAATGTAAACTAATAGGATTCTCTAATCACGAAGTTATACTCTCGATAGAATGTATTACTATCTCGGAGGGTAAGGCCTTTGGTAAAACGTTTTACGATATTCTAACTGGTAACGTTGTCGTACAGTTTGGTGCTCTACATTAATATTCATACTGTGAATTCTGGTGACCATTGAAAATAGTGTACAGCGCATTGACTCCAGGAATATCAGGTCTGTCCTTCGGAATTGCAGGATAGTTGCAGCTGGTGGCTTAGCAGTTCGGCACTCAATGAAGGTGTTAATGATCTCGAGCCTCTGACACTCGACCTTCTAATTCATGTATCAAAATAAGATACGCCTCTTCTATAATGTCTACTAATTTGTTTCCGTGAGAGCTAACCATGACACACGCTACAGAGGGTTATGGTCTTGGAAGACAAGGTATGTGGTAAAAAGTTTGATTATACATCATTTGGTAATGCACTAGAACGGTTTGACTCACTACTTAAATATTCATACCGCGAATTAAGGTGTCTACTGCTAACATTGCACACCGCAGTTACTCCCGGAATACCTGGTTTGACAATCGGCATAACGGGGCCAGTGATGGAACTCACTTAACTGTGCGACTCTCACAGCAAGTGGCAACGTTCGGGAATGGTTTGACCCTCGATCTTCTAACACATACATGAAATTAAGACGCACGCCGCAGAAAGGTTGACTAATTTCTTTCCCTGAACCTACGTTATTCTCTCGAAACGGCAGGATAGCTACACCGAAGGTAAGGACAACGGTCAAGCGCTTGAATTTATAGCAATTGGTAACGTTCACAAACGGTGTGACGCTCTATTTTAATATTCAAGCAGTGTTTTATGCCGTCAATTGCCAATACTCCTAAGCAAATTAACTCCAGGAATACCTGGTTTGACTCTCCTAATCACAGGATGGGTGAAGCTACTTTCATAGCCGTTCGACTGTAAAAAAGGCTGGCAACGTCCTCGAAAGCTTTGACCCTCGATTTCCTAATTCGAACATGAAATTAAGGTGCGCGTGAAAAAAAGGGAATATCATCCTGCTTCTCTGAACACGGAGTTATACTTTCGATGGAGTGGATTTGCCATTCAGATGGTAAGGCCTTCGGTAAAAGTGTGACTCTGTACCAATTGATAATGATCTCCGACACATTGACTAACTACTTTTATGTTCATTCTGTGAATTATGGTGTCAATTGGCTATATAGTTCAGCGGATTTACCTCCCGCAATGACTGGCTTGACTCTCGGAATTACAGGACAGGTGAAGCTATTGACTTAAATGTGCTACTCTCACGGAAGGTGGAAACGTTGTCGAACTGTTTGACCTTCGAACTTCTACTTCGTACATGAGTTTGTGGGTGCCGTCACTAAAATGTATACTAACTCGCATCCTTGATCACGACGATATCCTCTTAATACAGCGGGTTTGGTTCGCTGAAGGTAATGCTAACCGTAAAATGTTTACTCTATACGAATTGGTAATGTTCACCGACTGTTGGACTCTCTAATATAATATTCGTACCTTGAATTATGGTCTCTATTGCTAATGCTGATCAGCGGTCTTACTCCAAGAATGACTGGTTTGTCTTACGGAATGACAGCATAGGTAAAGCTACTGACTTAGCCGTTCGTCTCTCGCAGAAGGTTGCAACGTCCTATAACGGTTTGACCACCGATGTTGATATTTATACAATAATAATTGGTGTCTTTCCTCTAACAGTTCAACTAATATGCATCCGTGCACATTAAACAGGGCACTTGCCACAGCGTCTTCGGTTTTCGGAAGGTGTGGTATCCGGTAAAATGAATGACTTCAGGCGCATTAGTAATATTCTCCGTCGATTCGACTCTCTATATTAATATTCATACCCTGAATGAAGGTGTCAGTTGCCAATAAACTTCAGCGTACTTACACCCAGATTACCCGATTTGACTCTAGGATACACATGATACGTGACGCAATAGACTTAGCCTTCCGACAATCAAAGGCTGTGGTAACGTTCCCGAACGGTTTGACCCTCGACCTAATAATTCATGCATGAAGTTAAGGTGCTCGACGCTAAAATGTATACTATTTCGCACCCCTGAACAGACTGTTACGCTCTCGATACAGCGGGCCACTTTTTTGGAGGTTAATGCATTCTGTATGATGTTTAACCCGACACGAGTAGGTAATGTTCTACAACGGCTTCACGGTCTGCTTTAATACTCAAGCCGTGAATTAAGGTGTCAGTTGCCAATACTCTTTAGCGGATTTACTTTCTGATTACCTAGTTTAACACTCCGAAGCACAGTATAGGTGGTGCTACTTACTTATCCGTTCGTATTTCGCAGAAGGTGCTAACATTCTCGAACGGTCTGACCTTCGACCTTATACTTCATACACAAAGATAAGGTGGCCATCACTGGAATGAATACTAATTTCGTTCCCTGAATACGAAGTCATCCTCTCGAAACGGCAGGTTAACTTCTCCGAACATAAGACTTTCTGTAAAGTTTTTGACTTTATATCAATTGGTAAGGTTCTCAAACGGTGTGACTCTCTATTTTAATATTCAAACCTTGAACTAATGTGTTGACTGCCTATAGTGTACGGCGTATTGGCTCCCGGAATGCCTGGTTTACTTCTCGAAATCACAGGATAGGTGAAGCTATTGACTTAGACGCTCGACTCTCACGGAATGTAGAAACGCTGTCGAACTGTTTTTCCTTCCAACTTCTACTTCCTTCATGAATTTATTGGTGCCGTCACTAGAATGTATACTAACATGCATTCTTGAATACGATGTTTTATTCTTAATACAACGTGTTTGGCTCTCGGAAGGTAATGCCTACCGTAAAAAGATTACTCTATACGAATTGGTACACTTCCCCGACGGATGGACTCTCTACTATAACATTCATACCGTGAATTATGGTCTCTATTGCTAATGCTGTTCAGTGGGTTTACGCCAGGAATACCTGGTTTGACTATTCGAATCTCTGTACTGTTGAAGCTATTGAGTTAGCCGTTCGAATATCAAAGAAGGCGGTAACTTTCTCGAATCGTTTGGCGCTCGATCTTCTTATTCATAAGGAAATGAAGGTCCCCGTTACTGAAATGAATACCAATTCCTTTCTACGAACAAGAAGTTATACTCTCGATGCAGCGGGCTATTTTTTCGGAGGGAATGGTCTTCGGTAAAGCGATTGATTTTACAGCAATTTTTAACGTTCTCAAAGGCTTGATGCTCTATTTTAATATGGAAACCGTGAATTAATGTGTCTACTACCAATATTGTACTGCGCATTTACTCCCGGAATACCTGGTTTCACTCTCGGAATCACAGGGTAGGTGAAGCTATTGACTCAGCCGTTCGAATCTGAAAGAAGGTGGCAACGATCTCGAACGGTTTGACACTCGATCTTCTAATTCATATTTGATAATGAGGTGTGCTTCTGTTATAGTGATTACTCAGTTTTTTCCGTGAGCACGAACAAGACACTCGAAGCAGCGGGATAGGTTCCATGAAGGCAAGGTACTCGTTAAAGAGTTACCTTGTACCAATACGTATTGTTCTCCGACGGTTTGACTCTCAGCTATAATATTCAGACCGTGAATTAAGGCGTCGATTCCCAATACTGTACAGGGTATTTACTCCCGGAAAATCCGGTTTATCATTCGGAATCACAGAATGTGTGTATCTATTGACATAACTGTTCGACTCTCAAGGAGGGTGGTAAAGATCTCGATCGGTTTGGCCATCTATCCTCTAATTTATACATGAAGCTGAAGTGCCAGTCATTGAAATGAATACTAGTTTCTTTCTCTGAACGAGATGTTATACTCTCGGTGATGCGGATGATGTTCGCGGATGGTATGTCCTACTGTAGAACGTTTGACATTATGGCAATTGGAAACGCTCTCTAACGATATGAGGCTCTTCCTTAACATTGCAGCCGGGAACTAAGGTGTCCATTGTCAATATTCTTCAGCGTGTATACTCCTTGTATACCCAGTGTCACTCTCCGAACCACAGGATAGGTGAAGCTATTGTGTTATATGTGGCATTTCACGAAGAATGTGCTAACGTTCTCAAACGGTTTCATCCTCGATTTTCTAATTCATACATGAAATTACGGTGTCATTCACATCAATGCATAATAATTTGTATCTATGAACACGAAGTAACGCTTTACAAACTTCGGGTTAGGTTCTCGAAGTGTAAGGCATTCGGTGAGAATAATTACTTTATACTAATAAGTACCGTTCTGCATCAGTTTGACGCTATAAGTTAATTTCAAACCTAGAATTAAGGTGTCCATTGCCAATTGTGTACAGCGGAATGATTCGCGGAAAACCTGGTTTGGCTATCGGAATTGCCAGATTGGTGAAGATAGTGACTTAGGTGTTCGATACTTTAAGATGTTGGGACCGCCCTCGAACCGTTTAATTGTCGATTTTCCTTTGCATACATGAAAAATGCTGTGCGTCTGCTAAAAAGTCTACTAATTTGTTTCCGTGGGCGCCAAGCATGATACTCGATACTGCGGGACAGGTTCTAGGATGGTAAGGTATTCGGTAAACGGTATGAATTTATACCATTTGGTTATGTTCATCATCGGATTGACGCTCTACTTTAATATTCATACCGAGAATTAGGGTGTCTATTACCAATAATGATCAATGGATTTACTACTGGAATTCCGGTCTTGACTCCCGGAATCACAACTGGAGGTGAAGCTATTGACTCAGCCTTTCGACTCTCAAAGAAGGTGGTAATGATTACGAACGGTTTGACACTCGACCTACTAATTCACATATCAAAATAAGGTGTATCTCTGCTATAATGTCAACTAATTTGTTTCCGTCAGCACTAAGCATGACACTCGCTAAATCGAGTTATGTTCTAGGAAGGTTACGTATTCTGTAAAAAGAATGACCCTGTACCAACTGGTAATGACCTCCGACGAATTGACCTTCTACTTTATTATTCATACCCAGATTGATGGTGTCTATTGCCAATACTGAACAGCGGATTCACACCAGGAGTAACTGATTTGGCTATTGGAATAACAGGATGGGTGAAGCTATTGACAAGGCCGATCGACTCCCAAAGATAGAGGGAACGTTCTCGAAGGGTTTGATTCCCGATTATTATATTCATACATGAAGATAAGCTGTCCGCCTGCTAAAATGTCTACTAATTTGTTTCCGTGTGCACTAAGCATGACAATCGCTACGGCGGCTTGCGTTCTCGGAATGTAAGGTGTATGTTAAAAAGAATGACTTTATTCCAATTGGTAATGTTCTCCCACGGTTTGACTCTCAACCTTAATCCTCATGCCGTGAATTACGTTATAGATTGCCAATATTGACCACCGCATTTACGCTTAAAATACCTGGACTGACTCTCGCAGTCACAGAATACGAGCAGCTATTGAATTAGATTTGGGGCTTTCAATGCAGGTGGAATCGTTCCGCAACGGTTTGACTATCGAATTTACTATTCATACATGCAACAAAGCCGTGCGTCTGCTAAAAAGTCTGCTGATTGGAATCCGTGGGTACTAAGTATAATACTGGGTACAGCGGGTGAGGTTCTACGAAGGCAAGGTATTCGGTAAATAGTATGTTTTTATAAAAATTGGTTATGTTCTACAACGGCTTGACGGCCTGCTTTTAATGTTGAAACCGTGAATTATGGTGTCTATTGCCCATACAGTTCCGCTGATTTACTTCCAGAATACCTGCTTTGCATCCCGAACCACATGTTATGCGATGCTATTGACATAGCCGTTCTGCTCACACATTAGATGGTTACGTTCTCGAATGCTTTGACCCTCGATATTTTAATTCATACATCAAATTTTGGGGCTCGCCACTAAAAGGTATACTAGTTCGTACCTTTGAACACGTTGTTATCCTCCCGATACAGCGGGTTAGTTTTCGGATGGTAAAGCTTTCTGGCAAAAGTTTCACCCTACATCTATAGGTAACGTTCTACAACGGTATGACAGACTGCCCAGTGACGCATAGCGTGAATCATGGTGTCCATTGCCAATTCTGCTTAGCGTACTTACTCCCAGAATACATGGTTTGTTTCTCGACGTAGGAGGATAGGTGAAGGTATTGACATCGCCGTGCGAATATCAAACAGGGTGGTAACGTTTTAGAAAGGAATGATACTCGGTCTGCTAAATCATACATGAAATTAAGTTGCCCGTCACTAAAATTTATATTATTTTGCTTCACTGACCACGAAGTCATACCCACGATACAGGGGGTTTGCTTCTCAGATGAAAATGTAAACTCTATACCAATAAATAACGATGTAGATCTGTGTGACCCTGCACTTTAATATTCGTACCGGGAGTTAAGGCATTAATGCATTCATATACAGCGTGTTTTCGCCCAGAATATATGGTTTGATTCTCGGAATCACAGGATAGGTCATGCTATTGACAGCCGTTCGACTCCCATAAGGTGGTAATGAAGGTGGTAATGTTCCCCAATGGTTTGACCCTCGATATTCCATATCATGCATGAAATTAAGGTGTCCATCTCAAAATTGTCTGCTTATATATTTCCATGAACACTAAGCATGGCACTCGCTTCAGAGGGGTGGTCTTCCCGGTAGGCTAGGCGTCCGATAAAAAATTTGATTCCATACAAATTTATAACCTTCTACAACGTTCTGGCAACTATCTCGAGCGGTTTGACCATCGATCTTCTAATTCATATATGAAGTTAACGTGCACGTGACTGAAATGAAGACTAATTCCCTTCTCCGAACACGAAGTTTCTCGAAACGGCGAGTATGTTTCTCCGCTGGTAACGACACCGGTAAAGTGTTTCACTTTATACCAATTAGCAATGCTCTCAAGCGGTTTGACATTCTACTTTATTATTCAAACCGTGAATTAGGGTGTCTATAGCCAATACCGTTTAGCACATTTACTCCGGGTATACCTGACTTGACTCTCGGAATCGCTGGATGCGTGAAGCTATTGACATTGGCATTCATCTCTCTCAGAAGGGAGTAACGTTTTCGAGCGGTTTGACACTAGGTTTTCTAATTCATACATGACTGTATGGTGCCCGCCACAGAAACGAAGACTAGTTTCTTCCTCTGAACATTAACTTATACTCACCATATCAGCGCTGTAGTTCGTCGAAGGTATGGCACTCGGCAAAACGATTTACATCGTACCAATTGATAACGTTCTCAAGCGGTTTGTCGCTGTACAGTAATATTCAAACAGTGAATTAAGGTGTCTATCGCCAAGACTCTTCAGCGGATTTACTCCCAGAATACCCCGCTTGACTCTCCAAATCAAGGGATAGGTAAAGTTATTGACAGACGCAGTTCGTCTCTCACAGAACGTGGTAACGTGTTCGAGCTCTTTGACCCTCGATCTTCTTATACCTGCATGAAATTAAGGTGCTCGTCACTAAAATGTATATTATTTCGTACCTCTGAGCACGGTGTTAGACTCTCGATTCAGCGGGTTAATACTCCGAATTGTAAGGTCGCCGTTAAAACGTTTGACTTTATAGCAATACGTGACGTTCTCAACAATTTAACTTTCTACTTTACTATTCAAACCGTGAATTAAGGTGTCTATTGGCAATATACTTCCAGAACGTTACCACCTTCTTTGAGAGTCGAACGGTTGAGTCAATAGCTTCACCTATAATTCTGATACCGCAAGCCAAGCCTGGTATTCCATGAGTAAATTTGCTGAAGAGTATTGGCTATAGACACCTTAGTTCTCAGTATGACCATTGAAGTAGAGCGTCAAAGCGTTCGAGAGCGCTACCAATTGATATAAAGTGATACGTTTTACCGAAGGCCTTACATTCCGCGAACCTTAGCGCCTTTATCGAGAGAATAAGTTCGTGTTCCGAGAATGAAATTTGTATTCATTTCAGCGACCGCCTCCATAGCTTCATGTATGAATTAGAAGGTCGAAGGTCAATCCGCGCGAGAATGTTGCCACCTACTGTGAGAGACGAACGGCTAAGTAAATAGCTTCACATGTCCTGTGATTCCGAATGTCAAACCAGGTATTCTGGGAATAAATGCGTTCTATGTTGTTGGGAATAGGCACCTTAGCTCACTGTATGAATAGTAAGGTACAATGTCGAGTCGTTGAAGAACATTATATATTGGTATGAAGGCATCCTTTTTGCGGAAGTCCTCACCTTTCGAGAAGCTAACCCGCAGTATCGAGAGTATAATTTCGTATTCAGCGAAGCAAACTAGAACACACTTTAGCGACGGCCACCTCAATTTCATCTATGAATTAGATGATCGATTGTCAAACCGTTTGTGAACGTTACGGCCTTCTTTGAGAGTCGAGTGGTTTCCCCAATCCTGTGATTCCGAAAGTGAAACCAGATTTTCCTGGAGTAAATCCACTGAACAGTTTTGGCAATAGATACCTTAATTCACCATACGAATATTAATGTAAAGAATCAAACCGTCGGAGAAAATTACTTATGCGTATAAAGTCATTCTTTTTACCGAATACCTCACCTTAAGGGAATCTAACCCGCTGTAGCCAGTGTCTTACTGATTGTTCACGAAAACGAATTAGTAGACCTTATAGCCGAAGCGCACATTAGTTTCACGTATGAACAGAATTATCGGGTGTCGATCCGTTCGAGAATGTTACCATCATCTTTGAGACTTGAACGGCTGCGTCAATAGTTTTACCTATCCTGTGTTTCTGAGAGTCAACCCTGGTATTAAACGAGTAAGTCCGCTGAAGGTTATTGACAATAGACACCATAACTCACTGTATGGATATAAAAGTGGAAAGTCCAACCGTCTCCGAACTTTACCAGTTGGTATAACGTCATACTCTTCTTCGCATACCTTACGTTCCGAGTACATAAGGCGCTGTATCGTGGGTATAATATCCACTTCAGAGAAACAAATGAGTGTACATTTTAGTGACGGGCACCACAAATTCATTTATGAATATAATGATTGAGTGCCAAACACTTGGAGAACGTTATCACCTTCCTTCAACGCCGAACGGCTAAGTCAATAGATTGACCTATAGCGTAATTCAGAGAGGTAAACCAAGTATCCCTGGAGTAAATACGCTGATCAATATTGCCAATAGACACCTTAATTGACGGTTTGGATAGTGAAGAAAATCATCGAACAGATTGAGAGCATTGTCAATTGGTATAAAGTCAAACATTCTATCGGTGGCCCTACCTACCCAGAACCTAATCCGCTGTCTCGACAGTATAAACTCGTGATCAGGGATTCAAATTAGTATACATTTTAGTTACGAGCACCATAATTTCATACATGAATTGGAAGATTGATGGTCAAATCGGTCGAGAACGTCACCACATTCCTTGAGAGCCGAACGGCTAC
>NIJG01000348.1:21942-41565 GCA_002201625.1 Euglossa dilemma
GTTTGACACTAGGTTTTCTAATTCATACATGACTGTATGGTGCCCGCCACAGAAACGAAGACTAGTTTCTTCCTCTGAACATTAACTTATACTCACCATATCAGCGCTGTAGTTCGTCGAAGGTATGGCACTCGGCAAAACGATTTACATCGTACCAATTGATAACGTTCTCAAGCGGTTTGTCGCTGTACAGTAATATTCAAACAGTGAATTAAGGTGTCTATCGCCAAGACTCTTCAGCGGATTTACTCCCAGAATACCCCGCTTGACTCTCCAAATCAAGGGATAGGTAAAGTTATTGACAGACGCAGTTCGTCTCTCACAGAACGTGGTAACGTGTTCGAGCTCTTTGACCCTCGATCTTCTTATACCTGCATGAAATTAAGGTGCTCGTCACTAAAATGTATATTATTTCGTACCTCTGAGCACGGTGTTAGACTCTCGATTCAGCGGGTTAATACTCCGAATTGTAAGGTCGCCGTTAAAACGTTTGACTTTATAGCAATACGTGACGTTCTCAACAATTTAACTTTCTACTTTACTATTCAAACCGTGAATTAAGGTGTCTATTGGCAATATACTTCCAGAACGTTACCACCTTCTTTGAGAGTCGAACGGTTGAGTCAATAGCTTCACCTATAATTCTGATACCGCAAGCCAAGCCTGGTATTCCATGAGTAAATTTGCTGAAGAGTATTGGCTATAGACACCTTAGTTCTCAGTATGACCATTGAAGTAGAGCGTCAAAGCGTTCGAGAGCGCTACCAATTGATATAAAGTGATACGTTTTACCGAAGGCCTTACATTCCGCGAACCTTAGCGCCTTTATCGAGAGAATAAGTTCGTGTTCCGAGAATGAAATTTGTATTCATTTCAGCGACCGCCTCCAAAGCTTCATGTATGAATTAGAAGGTCGAAGGTCAATCCGCGCGAGAATGTTGCCACCTACTGTGAGAGACGAACGGCTAAGTAAATAGCTTCACATGTCCTGTGATTCCGAATGTCAAACCAGGTATTCTGGGAATAAATGCGTTCTATGTTGTTGGGAATAGGCACCTTAGCTCACTGTATGAATAGTAAGGTACAATGTCGAGTCGTTGAAGAACATTATATATTGGTATGAAGACATCCTTTTTGCGGAAGTCCTCACCTTTCGAGAAGCTAACCCGCAGTATCGAGAGTATAATTTCGTATTCAGCGAAGCAAACTAGAACACACTTTAGCGACGGCCACCTCAATTTCATCTATGAATTAGATGATCGATTGTCAAACCGTTTGTGAACGTTACGGCCTTCTTTGAGAGTCGAGTGGTTTCCCCAATCCTGTGATTCCGAAAGTGAAACCAGATTTTCCTGGAGTAAATCCACTGAACAGTTTTGGCAATAGATACCTTAATTCACCATACGAATATTAATGTAAAGAATCAAACCGTCGGAGAAAATTACTTATGCGTATAAAGTCATTCTTTTTACCGAATACCTCACCTTAAGGGAATCTAACCCGCTGTAGCCAGTGTCTTACTGATTGTTCACGAAAACGAATTAGTAGACCTTATAGCCGAAGCGCACATTAGTTTCACGTATGAACAGAATTATCGGGTGTCGATCCGTTCGAGAATGTTACCATCATCTTTGAGACTTGAACGGCTGCGTCAACAGTTTTACCTTTCCTGTGATTCTGAGAGTCAACCCTGGTATTAAACGAGTAAGTCCGCTGAAGGTTATTGACAATAGACAGCATAACTCACTGTATGGATATAAAAGTGGAAAGTCCAACCGTCTCCGTACTTTACCAGTTGGTATAACGTCATACTCTTCTTCGCATACCTTACGTTCCGAGTACATAAGGCGCTGTATCGTGGGTATAATATCCACTTCAGAGAAACAAATGAGTGTACATTTTAGTGACGGGCACCACAAATTCATTTATGAATATAATGATTGAGTGCCAAACACTTGGAGAACGTTATCACCTTCCTTCAACGCCGAACGGCTAAGTCAATAGATTGACCTATAGCGTAATTCAGAGAGGTAAACCAAGTATCCCTGGAGTAAATACGCTGATCAATATTGCCAATATACACCTTAATTGACGGTTTGGATAGTGAAGAAAAGCATCGAACAGATTGAGAGCATTGTCAATTGGTATAAAGTCAAACATTCTATCGGTGGCCCTACCTACCCAGAACCTAATCCGCTGTCTCGACAGTATAAACTCGTGATCAGGGATTCAAATTAGTATACATTTTAGTTACGAGCACCATAATTTCATACATGAATTGGAAGATTGATGGTCAAATCGGTCGAGAACGTCACCACATTCCTTGAGAGCCGAACGGCTACGTCAATAGCTTCACATATCCTGTTATAAGGAGAGCCAATCCAGGTATTCCTACAGTAATTCCGCTAAACAGTATTAGTAATTGCGACCTTCATTCACGGTTTGAATATTACAGTAGAGCGTCGAAACGTTCGAGAACGTTACCACCATCTTTGAGAATCGATCGGCTGAGTCACTAGCTTCACAAATCCGTTGATTCCGAGAGTCAAACCAGGTACTCCGAGAGTCTATCCGCTGAAAAGTATTGGCAATTGACACCTTAAATAACAATTCGAATATTAAAGTCGAGCGAAAGACTGTTGTACAACGTTACCTATTCGTATAGAATCAAACATTCTTCCGAAGGCTTTACATCCCGAGTAGTCGAACCCGCTGTAGGGAGTACCATGCCTAACAATCACGGAAACAAATAAGTATTTATTTTATAAGACTGGCACTTTATTTTCATTTATGTATGGCAAAATCGAAAGTCAAACCCTTCGAGAGCGTTACAAACATCTTTGAGATTCAGAAGTCTAGGTCAATAACTTCACCTACCTTGTATTTCCGAGAATCAAACCAGGTATTCCGGAAGTAAATGCGCTGAACAGTAATGGCAAAAGACACCTTCATACACAGTATCAATATCAAAATAAAGATCCAAGCCGATGTAGGTAGTTCCTTATTGCTATATAGTCAAACATTTCGGAGAAGGCCTTACTTTCTAGTAGCTAGCTAATCCGCTGTATATTGAATGGAACTTCGTGTTCAGAGAAGCAAATCAGTAAACGTTTTAGTGTCGGTGGCCTTAACTTCATTTATGTTTCTGCAGATCCAGGGTAAAACCGTTCGTGGGCGTTACCACCGCAGTAGAGAATCGAACGCCTTACTTAATAGCCTCACCAATCCTATGATTCCGAGAGTCAAGCCAGGTATTCCAGGCGTAATTCGACTGATTGGTCCTGGCAATAGACGCATTAATTCACGGTATGGATATTAAAGCAGACCGTCAATCCGTTGCAGAACGTTCCTCATCGTTGTAGAGGCAAACCTTTCACCGAAAGTCTTACCTTTCGAGCAGATAACCCGCCGAGTCGAGAGTATAACTTCGTCTTCAGACAAAGACAACAATATACCTTTGATTGATGGGCATCATAAGCGTATGTATGAATTACAGGATAGAAGGTCAAATCGTTCCAGAACGATACCACCTTCCTTGAGAGACACACAACTAAGTCAATGGCACCACCTGTCCTATGATTCCGAAAGTCAAACCAGGTATTCCGGGAGTAAATACGCGGAACATTACTGTCAATAAACACTCTAATTCACGGTACGGGCATTAAAGTACAGTGCCAAACCGTTGTAGTTCGTTGCGAAATGGTATTGAGTTCATCCCTTTACCGAAGATCTTAACTTGCGGGAACCTTGCCCGCGTCATGGAGATTGTAACTTCCTGTTCAGAGAAAAACATTAGTATACAATTTAGTGACGTCACCTTAAATTCACGTATGATATAGAACATCGAGACTCAAGCCGTTCGAGGGCGCTACCAACCGCATTCAATGTCGAACGGCTAAGTCGAGGGTTTCACCTGTCATGTGATTCCGAGTGCCCAACCAGGTATCCCGTGAGCAACTACGCTCTAGAGTATTGGCAATTGACATGTTGTTCCACGGTTTGAATACTGAACCTGAGCGTTAAGAGGTAATAGAACTTTACCAATTGATATGGAGTCAAATTTTTTACCGAAGGCCTTAACTTTCGAGAACCGGTCTCGCTGTATTGAGCGTATAACTTGGTGTCCAGAGAAACAAATTAGTATATATTTTATGGACGTCTACCTTAATTTCAGGTATGAATACGAAGATCGTGTGTCTAACCGTTTGATAACGTTACAAACTTCTTTGGAAATCGAACGGCTAAGAAAATAGCTTCTCATATCGCGTGATTCCGCCTATCAAATCCGGTATACCGGGAGTATATCCCCTGTACAGCATAGGAATTACACATCGTAATTCACGGAATAAGTATTGATGCTCAGAGTCAAACCGTTGTAGAATGTTACTTATTCGTATAGAGTCAAATTTTTACGGAAAGCCTCACCATCCGAGAAGCCTCGGCCAGTGTAGAGAGTGCTTTGCTGACTGTCCGCGGAAACAATTAGTACATACTTTTGCAGGCGGGCACATCATTTCCGANACTCCGAGAGTCAAGCCATGTCTTCAATGTGTAAATACTCTAAACCGTTTTGGCACTCGACACCTCAATTCACGGTTGGACTATTAAAATAGTCCGTCAAACCGTTTGAGAACGTTATTAATTGATTTAAGGTCAAACTTTTCACAGGATGCCTTACCGACGGCGAACGTCACCCGCTTCATTGTGAGTATAACATAGTATTTGGAGGATCATATTACTAAACGTTTTAGTAACAGATTTCGTAATTTCATTGCGAATAAGAAGATCGAGGATCAAACCGTTCGAGAAGGTTACCACGTTCTTTGAGATTCGAACGCCTAGGTCGAAAGCGTAAGGCATCCTGCGATACCGAGAGTCAAACCATGTATTCCTGGAGCAAGACCGCTGAACAGTATTGGCATTAGACTCCTTCGTTCGCGGTATGAATATTAAAGTAGAAGGTCAATCCGTCGGAGAATATTACCAAATGTCATGTAGTCATTTCCTTGCCGAATTCATTACCTTCCTAGAACCTATCCCGCTGCAGCGCGTGTCATGCTTTGTGCTCAGGGAATCAAATTAGTAGACATTTTAGCAAACGTTCGCCTTATTTTCATGAGTGAATTGAATAATGGAGAGTCAAACCATTCGAGAACGATCCCACCATCTTTAAGAGTCGAACGGCTAAGCCAACAACCTACCCTATCCTGTGACTCCGAGTGTCAAGCCAGGTATTCCGGTAGTCCATTCGCTGTACCATATTGGCGTTGGACACCTTAGATCACGGTTGGATTATTAAAGTACACAGTCAAACATTTGTGGACCGTTCCATATTGGAATGATGTCAAAAGTTTTACAGAAAACCTTGCCTTCCGAGAACTTAACCCGATGTATGTAGAGCATTACTTCGTATGGAGTGATACGAATTAGTATATATAGCAGTGAATGGCACCGTTATTTCGTGTACGTTAGAGAAGATCGAGGATGAAACCATTCGAGAACGTTACCACATTCTTCATGAAATGGCACATATAACACAACAGCTTCACATATCCTGTGGATCGGAGAGTCACGGTAGGTATACGAGGGGTATATACACTGATGGGTATTGACTTTGAACATCTTAATTCTCTGCTTTTAAGTTAAATTAGAGCCTCAATCCGTTTCAGAACGGAACCAATTGCTATAAAGTCAAACGTTCTACAGTAAGACGTATATTCCGCGAACTTCACCCGCTTCATCGAAAGTATAACTTCGTGTTCAGAGGATCATATCAGTAAACATTTTAGTGACTGGGACANAATGTTAACGGAATCAAATGAGTAGACATTTCAGCGGACGGACACCAGATGTTTGTGTACACATATCAGCATCGAGTGCCAAAGCGTTCGAAACGTTACCACCTTCCAGAATAATCGAACTGCAGCGTGAATAGCATGACCAAACATTGTGATTCCGAGAGTCAAGCTGGGTACTCCTAGAGTAAGTCAGCTGAACAGCCTTGGTAATATACACCTGAAACTGCTATGTGAAAATTAAAATAGAGCGTCAAAACGTTTGAGAACGGTACCAATTGCCATAGAATCAAACGTTTTACCGAGAACCTTAAAAAGAAAGTAGTATCGTTCTCGAACGGTTTGATCATCGATCTTCTAAATAATACATGAAATTATTGGGGCCTGTCACTAAAATTGATACTAACTTGCTTCTCTGAACACGAAGCCACACCCTCCGTACATCTAGATAGCTTCTAGGAAGGTAAGGCCTTGGGTAAAATTTTGACTCTTTACCAACAGGTACAGTTCTACAATGGTTTGACTTCGAATATTGTCAATGATGTCAAAACCGTAATGAATGGTGACTAAGACCAATACTGTGGGGCGGATATACTCCCCGTATAGCTGGTTTGATTCTCGGAATCGCAGGATATGTGAAGCTACTGACAGCCGTTTGCCTCTCACAGAAAGTGGCAACGTTCTCGAGCGGTTTGACACTCGATCTTCTAATTCATGTTTGAAAATAAGGTATGCGTCTCCTATAATATCTACCCATTTGTTTCCCTGAGCACTAAGCTTGATACTCGCTACTGCGTGACAGGTTCTATAAGGGTATGTTTTCGGATATAAGAATGACTCGATACCAATTGGTAATGTTCTCCGACGGATTGACCTTCTACTTTAATATTCATAGCGTGAATTAGGGGGCCTATTGCCAATACTGCTCAGCGGATTGACGGTTGGTATATCTGATTTGATCTACGGAATGGCAGGGCAGGTGTATCTATTGATTTAGCAATTGGAGTCTCGATAAATGTGGTAACGTTCTCGCTCCGTTTGTCTCTCGATCGTCCTAATCATACATTAAATTAATGTGTCCGTCTGCCAAAATGACTACTAATTTTTTCCGATGATCACTAAACAAGCCAATCACTACAGGGTTTCTCGGGAGGTAAGGCCGTCGGTAAACAGTTTGACTCTATGCCAATTCGTAATGTTCTACAACAGTTTGACTATGCACTTTATTTATACCCGGAGGTATGGTGTAACGATCAAATACTGTAAAACGGATTTAATTCTGGAGTACCTGGTTTGACTTTCTGAATCATAGTACGGGGGTAAATGTGTTGCACAGTATTCGAAATAGACAGCTTCAATATTAAAGCAGGCCGTCAAACCGTCGGAGAATGTTAGCAATTAGTATGAAGTCATTCTACTTACCAAATACCTAACTATCCGAGAAGCTACCCCGCTGGATCGAGAGGAAAATTTCGTATTCGGAGCAGCAAATTGGCATGCCTATTAGTGACGAGCAGCTTCGTTTCAAGCATGAATTGGATGTTCGTGTGTCAGACCGCCCCAGAATGATACCACCTTCTTGAGAATTGCACACCTATGTCAATAGCTTCATCTACCCTGTGAATCCGAGAGCCAATACAGACGTTCCGGGAGTAAGACCGCTAAAAACTATTGGCAATAGACACATTATTCGGATGCATGTATGGTAAAGTAGAGACTCAATCCCTCGGAGATCATTACCAATTTGTATAAAATCCTTTTTCCGAATACTTTTCCTTCTGTGAACATAACCGGCTGTATCGGGTGTATGTCTTCGTATTCAGAGCAGCAAATTAGTATACATTTTAATGACGGGCAGCTTATTTACATATATGAATAAAGAAATCACGAGTAAAGCCTTTCGAGAACGCTACCACCTGCTATAAGTGTCGAACGGCTTTGTTAACAGCTCCACCTATCCTGTGACTCCAAGAGTCAAACCAGGTTGTCCGCGTCTGAACCCGCTGCACAGTATTGGCAACATACACCTCAATTCACGGTTTGTACATTTTTGTAAAGTATCGAACGGCTACAAAACGGTACCTATTCGTATAGAGTCAAATTTTTGGCGAAAGCCATAGCTTCCAAGAAGCTAACCGGCGGTAAAGAGGGTGTAACTTCGTGTTTAGAGAAGCAAGTTAGTATGAATTTTTTAGACAGGCACCATAATGTGATGTAGCATTTAGAAGACTGAGGGTGAGTCAGTTACAGAATGATACCACCTTCGTAGGTAGTCGATCGAAAAAATCCATAGCTTCACCTATTCCGTGGTTCCGAGAGACAAATCTGGTACCCGCGGGTACGTCCGTTGAAGACTATTGGTAATAGACACCTGAATGCATGGTTTGATTATTAATGCAGACCATCAAATCGCTGTAGAACGCCTCCAATAGCTATAAAGTCAAACGTTTAACAGGAGGTCGTACCTTCCGCGAACGTCACCCGCTCCATTGGGAGTATAACGTCGTGTTCAGGCAAAGAAATTCTTTCACCTTTAAGTGAGGGGCACCTTAATTTCAGGTAAGAATTCGAAGATCATGGGTCAAAACCGTTCGAGATCGTTAACAGCATCTCGAAGAATTGAATTGCCCTGTCAATAGCTTCACGCACGATTGTGATTCCGAGTGTCAAGCCTGGTATTCCAGGAGTTAATCCGCTGAAAAGTATTCGCTATAGGCACATTAATTCACGATTTGAATATTAAAGTAGATCGTCAAACAGTTTGAGAGCGTTACCAATTGGTATAAACTCAAGCGTATTATTGATGACCTTACCGTCCGAAAGAACAACCCGCTATATCGAGGGTATAACATCGTAATCGCAGGAACAAGTTAGTAAACATTTATGTGACGGGCACCTTAATTTCATTAATGAATTCGAAGATCGAGTCTCAAACCAGTCGAGAACGCTACCAAACTGTTTGAAAGTCGAACGGACAATTCAATAGCTCCACCAAACCTGTCATTCCGAGAGTCATACCAGCTATAGCAGGATTATATCCGCTGAATGGTAATGGCAATAGGCACCGTAATTCCGGGTATGAATATCTAAGTACTGAGTCAAACCGTTGGTGAACGTTACGTAATGGAATAGAGTCAAACATTTTTCTGACGGTCGTCCCTTCCGAGAAACTAACCCGCTGTATCGAGAGTATTACTTTGTGTCCAGAGAAGAAAATTGGTAAAGATTTTAGTTACGTGCTCCATAATTTCATGATTGAATTATAAGATCTATGGCCATACTAATCGAGAATGTTACCACCGTCTTTGAGAGCCGCTCAGCTGAGCCAGTTGCATCACCTATCCTGTGATTCCGAGGTTCGAACCAGGTATTCCAGGTATTCCGGGAGTCAATCTGCTGTGCAGTATAGGAATCATACACACTATTTAACGGTATAAATATTAATGTCCCAAGTTAAACCGTCGTAGGACGTTACGAACTTGTTTAGAATGAAATTTTTTGCCGAAGGCCTTACCTTCCAAGAAGATATCGCGTCGTATATAAAGTATAACTTCGTGTTCCGCGAAGCAAGTTAGTATCCATTTTAGCGACATGCAAATTAATTTCCTGTATGAATTAGAAGGTCGAGGGTCAAACGANTTCGAGAAATGAAGCCGCCATAGCGATTGTTTTGCTTCACGTTCACAGGAACGAAGTAGTAGACACTTTAGCAGACGTACACCATATTTTTACGTAGGAGTAGGAATATCAAGGGTCCAACCGTCCGAAAACGTTACCACTATATTTGTGAGCTGAGCGGCTGAGTCAATAGCTTCACATTCCTTGTGATTCCGAGAGTCAAATCTGGTATCTTACGATTAAGTCCGCTGAGCAGTATTGACATTAAAGTCCTTAATTCACGATATGAATATTAAATTAAAGAGCCAAACCATTGGGGAACATTACCAAATGGAATAAAGTCAATCTTTATACCTGATACCCTACCTTCCAGGATCCTAACCCGCTGTAGCGAGTGTCATGCTTAATGCTCGCGGAATCAAATTAGTGGACATTATAGCAGAAGCACATATTATTTTCATGTATGAACACAATATTCGAGAGTCAAACACTTCGAGAACGATCCCACCTTCTTTGAGATTCGAACAGCTAAGACAATGTCAAACCAGGTATTTCTGGGGAAAATCCACTGGACAGTATTGGCAAAAGACACCTCAAATCACTGTATGCATATGAAAGTACAGTGTCGAACTGTTGTAGAACGATACATATTTGTATGAAGACATCCTCATGATCGAATGCCTTACCTGACGAGAAGCATACCCGCTGCATCTAGAGTATAGGCTTCGTCTTCAGAGAAACTCATTAGTGTACACTTTAGAGACGGGCGTCTTAATTTCATGCACGAATTAGATAATCTAGTGTCAATCCGGTCGAGAAAGATGCCGCCTTCATTGAGGAACGAACGGATAAGTCAATATATTCACCTGTCCCCTGATTCCGAGTGACAAACTAGGTACTCCGGGAGAAAATCCGCTAAAGAGTATTGGCAATTGACACCATAATTCGCGGTTTGATTACTAACCAGGCCGTCATGCCATTCTCGAATATTACCTACTCGTGTAGAGTCAAACTTCTTAGAGAATGCCGACCCTCCGAAAAAATTGACCCGCTGTATCGCGAGTATAAGAACCTCCTCAGGGGTGCGAAATCGTATACATTTTAGTGACGGGACAATAATTCCATGTATGCATCAGAAGCTCGAGGGTCAAACCGTTGAAGAACGTTACCACCTTCTGCGACAGTCGAACTGCAAAGTCAAGAGCTTCACCCATCTTGTGATTCCGAGAGGCATACCTAGCATTCCTGGAGCAAATCCGCAATAAGGTCTTGGAAATGGACACCATAATTCGCGGTTAGAACGTTAAGGTAGATCGTCAATTCGTTTCAGAACGTTACCAATTTCTGTAAAGACATACGTTTTACCGATGACCTGACCCTCTGATAAACTGAACCGCAGGATCTAGAATATAACATCGTTTTCAGAGGGACGAATTACTATAAATTTTGGTGACGGGCACCTTAAGTTCATATAGGAATCAGAAGAATCATAGCCAACCCTCTCGAGGACGTTGCCGGCTTGTGAGAGGGACAAAAGGCTACGTCAATAGTTTGACGTTTCCTGCGATTCCCAGAGTCATACCAGGTATTCTGGGAGCAAATGCGCTGAGCAGTATTGGCAATTAATACCATAATTCGCGGATTGGATATTAAAATATTGCGTCACACCGTGTGAGGTCGTTAGCAATTGATATAACGTCAAACGTTCATTCTGAAAGACTTGCCTGCTGAGAAGATAACCCGCCGTATGAAGCGCAGAACGTAGTGTTTAGAGACACACATTAGCACTCAATTTAGCGACAGCATCTTAATTTCATGTATGAATAAGAAGGTCGAGAAATTATACCGTTCGACATTGTTACCTTCTTCATGGTGCGCCACATAGCTAAGTCAATAGCTTCACCTACCCTGTGAATCCGAGAGTCAAGTATGACATTTCTGCAGTCAATCAGCTTTACATTACTGGCAACGGACAACAAAATTCACTATTCGAATATTAAAGTAGACCGTCACAATGTTTGAGACGGTTACCAGTTGCTACAATTTCAATCACTTTACAGGAGACATAACCTTCCGCGAATCTCACCAGCTTCAGCGGGAGTGNTATTGATGCTCAGAGTCAAACCGTTGTAGAATGTTACTTATTCGTATAGAGTCAAATTTTTACTGAAAGCCTCACCATCCGAGAAGCCTCGGCCAGTGTAGAGAGTGCTTTGCTGACTGTCCACGGAAACAATTAGTACATACTTTTGCAGGCGGGCACATCATTTCCGAGGAAAATAGTGTAATCGATAGTCAAACAGTCCGAGAACGTTGCCACATTCTGTGAGATTTGCGGGGCTAAGTCAATAGATTCGCCCAGCGTGTCATTCCCAGAGTCAAACCTAATATTCTGCAAGTAAATCCGCCCGACCAGAAATGGCAATACACACACCTTAATTCACGGTTTGAATATTAAAATTGGTCGTCGAACCGTTTGTGAATGTTACCAAATGTTATGAAGTCAATCGCTTTACTGAAAACCTTATCATCTGAACAACTAACTGGCTGTATCGAGNCACGGAAACGAATTAGTAGACATTAAAACAGAGGCACACCATATTTGGATAAATGAATTAGAAGGTCGATGGAGATACCGCTCGAGAACGTTACCAACCTCTTTGAGAGATAAACGACTATGTCAATAGCTTGGCCTATTCCAAGATTCCAAGAGTCAAACCATGTACTCCGGGAGTAAATCCGCTCAAAAGTAATGGCATAGACACTTTAATTCACGGTTTGATTATTAACTTAAAGCGTCAAACCCATACACAACGTTACCTATTCATATAAAGTCATTCTTCTTCCCGAACACCATACCTTGAGAGAACCAATCCCGCTGTACCCAGTGTCTTAGTTATCGCTCGCGGAAACAAATTAGTGGGCGTTATAGCAGAAGCACACGTTATTTTCGTGTAGGATCAGAATTATCGAGATTCAAACCGTTCGAGAACGTTACCGCCTTCTTCGAGTGTCGTACGGATAATCTTCACCTATCCTGGGATGCCGAGAGTGAACCGAGGTATTCCTGGAGTAAGTCCGCTGAGCGGCATTAGTAACAGACACCTTACATCACGGTATGAATATTAGCGTAGGGAGCACAACTGATGGAGAACATTACAAATTGGAATAAAGTCATTCATTTTACCCGGTTCCAAACCTTCCGAGAACCCAATCCGCTGCAGCGATTGTGTTCCCTAGTTTCCACGAGATAAAATTATTAGACATTTTAGCAGACGGTTACATTATTTTCATGCATATATAGGAATATCGAGGGCAAACCGTTCCAGAACGTAGTCACCACCTTTGAGAGTGGCACAGCTACGTCAGAACCGACAACTATCCAGTGATACAGATCATCAATCCAGGCATTCTAGAAGCATATCGGCTGTTAAATACTGGCAATAGACACCCAAATTCACGGTTCGATTATAAAAGTAGAGCGTCAAACCGTTGGAGGTCGTAACCAATTCGTATATAGTCAATCACTTTACCGATGGCCTTGCCTTCGGAAAAGCAAACAGGCCGTTTCGAGAGTATAACTTCGTCCATAGTATGTCTATAGTATCAAATTAATAAACAACTTAATGAATGGGACCTTAGTTACATTAAGAATTAGAAGATCGAGGGGCAAACCGATTGAGATATTTGCTACATACTTTCAGATTCGAAAGGATAAGTCAAAAGCATCACCAGTCCCGTGACGCCGAGAGTCAACCCAGGTATTCCGTGAGTCCATCCGCTGTACAATATTGGCAACGGAGGCCCTAGTTCACGGTTAAAATATTAATGTACAGAGTCAAACATTTTTAGACCGTTACTTGTTGTAATGGTGTCAATAACTCTACAGAAAACCTCACCCTCCGAGAACGTAACCCGATGTTTGTAGAGCATTACTTCGTATTCAGAGACACTATCTATTATACATTGCTGTGAATGGCACAGTAATTTCATGTATGAATGAGAAGATCGAGGGTGAAATCGTTCGCGAACCTTATCACCTTCTTCGTGAAATGGCACGTATAACACAATAGCTTCATATATCCTGCGATTCCGAAAGTCAAAGGAGATATTTCGGATGTAAATGCGCTGTACAATATTGGCAACAGAATCTTTAATACGCGGATTAAAATATTTAAATAGAGCGTCACATCATGTGAGAACGTTACCAATTCCTGCAAAGTCAAAGATTTTACTGAAAGCATTACCGCCCCAGAAGCTTTCGGCCCCACCGTTTCGAGTGTAAAACTTCGCGTTCAGAGATACAAATTGGTACACATATTTGTCAGGGTCAACTCAGTATTATGTATGACTTAGAAGATCGAGGGTCAATCCGTTCCAGATCGTGACCAACGTGTTTGAGACTGGAACGGCTAAGCAAATAACTTCACCTTTCCTATGGTTCCGAGGGTCAATCCACGTACACCGGGAGTAAATCCGACTTACACATTGACATGATACATCCTATTCCAGGCTATAGATGTGACAGTAAAGAGTGAATCTTTATTAGAACGTGATCTATTCATATAGAGTCATTTTTTTCTCCGAATACCGTCCCTTCCGACAACATGACCAGCTGTATAAATATTAGGGTGTCCTATAAGTTTCATCGTTTTTCTTTATGCGAAATGAATACACGATGTTTTATGTTTAAGATGGATTTATTATTTTGTACATGAACGGTCCCGTTCTGTAACCTTCTTCCATCTCTCAGGTAGCCTCATTATGCCCTCTTTCCAAAATTATTGAAGCTTACTTGTACAATATTCATCTAATTGCGTTTTTATTTCGCTTATGGATTAGAAAGATTTACCACGGTGAGAATTTATTAAGGAATGGAACAAGTAGTAATCGGAAGGAGCAAGGTCTGGGGAGTATGGAGGATGAGGTAGATCGTCCCAACCAAACTGTAATCATTTTTGCCTTAGGGCTAACGCAGCATGCGGTCATGCGTTGCCGTGATGGAAAACGACGCCTCGTCGGTTCGCCAATTCTAGCCGTTTTTCTGCTATGCCGGATTTCAGTTGATCCAGTTGATTGCAATATTTGTCAGCATTGATCGTATCACCATGAGGAAGGAGCTCGTAGTACACTACACCTTTCCGGTCCCACCAAATGCACAGAGGAACCTCCGTCGGATGAAGTCAGGCTTCGCAACAGTTGAAGGTCTATTTCCATTGGACCAAGTGCGTTTTCGATGCACATTTTGGTATAAAATCCTTGTCTCGTGTGTTGTATCCAAGTGTCGCTGGAGAAGCAAATCGCACGTAGACACGCGGTTCATAAGGCTGGTCTCCGTCAATAGGTATGGTACCAAAACTACATATTGATTTGCATATCCCATTTTGATTAAACGCATATGTACCATTCTTTAGGGAATATTAGTGGCATCCACTATCTCACGCACACTGTATCGTGGATTATCAGGGAGCACAGTCTTGATAATGTCCGTATCAGTCGTTGCTGGGCGGCCACTGCGGTCTTCATCTTTCAACTCGAAATTTCCACCTCCACATTTCTTAAACCAATTTTGGTCAGTCTTAATAGTGGTTGTACCATTCCCGTAAACGGTGAGTACCTCGTCCGCAGTGTCCTATGCACTATTGCATCTTTTATAGCAATGAACGATAACATGCCGCAAATGCATCTTTTGGCTCTCCATTCTGAACGGTGCAGACAAAATTTTGAATGAGACTTTCTCACCAACGAAACGTATTTTGAAAGAGCTCCAGGACGACTGACACCGATGCCATAAACGGCTGAGAGATAAGCCTGCATGATTATATAAACACAGCCGTTTAAAGTCACTCATAGCGAGGCGCGAAGAAACTTATGCGACAACCTAATAGTATACTATCGTATTCAGGGAACCAAACTAGTACACATTTTAGTGACGGACACATTAATTAAATCTATGAATTAGAATGGCGAATGTCTAAACCTTTGAGAATGACACCAACTTCTTCGAGAGCTGAACGGCTAAGTCACTGGCATCACCAACCGCCTGATTCCGAGAGTCAAACAAGATATTTCACGCCTAAATCTGCTGAAAAGTATAGGCAATAGACACCTTAATTCTATGGTACGAATATTACAGTAGAAGGACAATACGTCGGAGAGCACTTACAATTGGTATATGATCATTCTTTTTACCGAACATGTCGCCGTCCGAGAACCTAACCCGTTGCTCACGGAAACAAATTAGTAAACATTAAAGCAGAGGCACACCTTATTTGGATATATGAATTTGAAGATTGAGTGTCAAACAGTTCGAGATTGTTTCCACCATCTTTGAGAGTCGAACGGCTAAGTCAATAGGTTCACCCATCCTGCGATACCGATAGTCAAACGAGGTATTGCGGGGGTAAATCCACTAAAAAGTATTGGTAACAGGCACCTTAATTCACGGTGTGAATTTTAATATGAGGCGTCAAGCCGTTTGAGAACGATACCAATTGTTATAAAGTCAAACGTCTTACTGAAGGCCTTAACCGGCCAAAAAATGACCGCCTGTATCGCAAGTAGAGCTTCGTGTATAGAAAACCACATTAGTATTCATTATTGTGAGGGCATCTTAATTTTGTGTATGAATTAGAATATCGAGGATCAAACCTTTCGGGATCGGTACCACCCTCGGTTAGAACCGAACCGTTGAGTAAATAGCTTCACCTACTCTATGATTCCGCGAATCAGTTGAGCTATTCCGGGAGTGAATTAGGTGAGCAATATTGGCAATAGACACCTTAATTCAAAGTATGAACATTAAAGTTGAGAGTCAATGTGTCGGAGGACATTACCAACTCGTATTAAGTCATTCTTTTTATGGAATACCTTACCTTCCTGGAACCGAACCCCCTGCAGCGATTGTCTTGCTTAGAACACACGGAAACAAATTATTAGACATTTTAGAAGATCGGGACAATAATTTCGTGTATCAGTAGGAAGATCGAGGGTCAAACAGATCGAAAACGATACCACCTTTTGTGAGAGACGAAGGGCTATGTCAATAGCTTCACATATCCTGTGATTCCGTGAGTCAAGCCTGGTATTTCGGGAGTAAATCCGCAGAATAGATTAGGCATTAGATTTCGTATTCCAAGGTTTGAATATTAACATGTAGCGGCAAGCCATTTAAGAGCGTTACCAATTGGTATGACGTCAAACGTTTTATCGAAAGCCATACCATCCGCGAACTTCATGGGCTTCATCAAAAGAATAAGTTCGTGTTCAGAGAAAGAAATTGGTATTCATTTCAGTGACGAGCACCTTAATTTTGTGAATGAATTCGAAGATCGAGTGTCACACCGTTCGAGGACGTTACCAACTTCTGTGAGAGACGAACGGCCAACTCTATAGCTTCATTTATCCCGACATTCGGAGAGTCAAAGCAGGTATAACTAGTGTAAATCCGCTGACCAGTATTGCCGATATACAACTCAATTCACGGTTTGAATATTAAAACAGGCCGTCAAGCCGTTGTAGAACATTAACAATTCGTGTAGGGTTAATTGTCTTACAGATTGCTTTACCCTCCGAAAAACTGACCCGCTGTATCAGGAGTCTAATACCACGATCAGAGGTAGGAACTAGCATACAATTTAGTGACGAATACCTTAATTTCCAGCATGAGTTAGAAGATCGAATGTGAAATCTTTCGAGAATGTTACCACCTTCTCTGGGGGACGAAGGACATAGTTAATAGCTTTACCCATCCAGTGGTTTGGAGAGTCAAACCAGGTAATCCGGGAGAAAGTCCGTTGATGAGTTTTGGCAATGGACACCATAATTCGCGGTGTGAATACTAAATTATAGCGTCACTCCGTGTGAGAACGGTACTAATTGCTATAAAGCCAAACGTTTGACTGAAGGCTGTAACTTCCGCGAACATCACCCGCTTCCTCGAGAGTATAACTTCGTGTTCAGAGTATCAAATTAGTAAACATTTTAGTGAGGGGGACATTAGATTCATAATGAATACGAAGTTCGAGGGTCAAACCGTTTGAAAATGTTACCAACTCCTTCGAGAATCGGACGTCTACGTCAACAGCTTCACCTGGTCTCTGATTCCGAGAGCCAAGTCTGGTATTCTTGGAGCAAATCTGGGGTTCAGTATGTTCACTGGCCACCCTATTTCACGGTATAAATATTAAAGTACACAGTCAAACCGTTGTACCATGTCACCTATAGAAATAGAGACAAACTATGATCCGAACGCCTAACCATCCGAGATGCTAACCAGCTGGTGCGAGTTTCATGCTTAGTGCTCACGAAACAAATTGGTCGACATTTTAGCAGACGGAAATCCAGAACGTTACCGCCATCCTTGAGATTTGGACGGCTAATTCAATAACTTCACGTATCCTGCGATTCCAAGAGTCAAACCAGGTAATCCTCGAGTAAATCCGCTGAACACTATTGGAAATGCACACGTTAATTCACGGAATGAAATTAAAGTCGATAGTCAAGCCGTAGGATAACATTACCAATTGGTAAAATGTCATTAACTTTACCTAATACCTTTCCATCGGAGAACCCAGCCGCTGTAGCGATTGTCTTGCATACTTTCCACAGGAAAAAATGACAAAACATTTTAGCAGGCGTACACCTCATTTTCATGTATGAACAGAATAGTAGAAAGTCAAACCGTTGGAGAACGTTACCACCTTCATTCAGAATCCAACGGCTGATTCAATAGCTTCACATATACTTGTTACTCCGAGAGTCCGCTGAACAGGAGTGGCAATATACACCTTAATTCACGGTTTGAAGGGTAATGTAGAACGTCAATCCATTTGAGAACGATTTGAATTGCTATGAAGTCAAACGCTTTACCGAATACCTTAACCATGGAAAAATTAACCGGCTGTATCGAGAGTATAATATCCTGTTCACGAAATGAAATTAGTATTCATATCAGTGACGGGCACCTTAGCTTCATGTGTGAATTAGAAGATCGGTGGTCAAACCTTTCGAGAACGTTACCATAATCTTTGAGAGACGAACGGCTATGTCACATACCTTGGGGTTCCCAAAGTTAAACCAGATATTCCGGGAGTAAATGCGCTGTACTGTCTTTGCCATAGACACCACAATTCACGGTTTGAATATAAAAGCTGGCCGTCAAGCCGTTGTTGAACATTACCTATTCGTGTAGGGTTAATATCTTTGCATAGTGTCTTACCCTCCGAAAAACTGACCAGCTGTATCTAGAGTATAACGCCGTTCTCACAGGTACGACCTGGTATACATTTTAGTGACGAGAAACTTAATTTCATGTACGAAATAGAAGATCGAGTGTCAAACTTTTAGAGAGCGATACCACCTTCTTTGGGCGTCGAACGGCTAGGTCAATAGCTCCAAGTATCTTGTGAATCGAAGGATCAAATCATTTATTCTGGGAGTAAATGCGCTGATAAGTATTGCCAGCAGACACCGTAACGCACGGTATGATTATTAATGTAGAGCGTCTGTCCGTCTGGGTATGATACAAATTGGTTTAAAGTCAAAAGTTTGACAGAAAACCTCACCCTCCAAAGCCTATCTTGCGGTATCGTGAGTATAGCGTCGTGTTTAGAGCAACAAACTTGTTTACAGGTCAATGACTGGCACCTCAATTTCGTGTATGAAAAAGAAGATTTATCGTCACGCCCTTTGATAACGATACCACCTCTTTTGAGTGTTGCACAGCTGAGTCAATATCTNTCGTCTCGGAATGATACAAATTGGTTTAAAGTCAAAAGTTTGACAGAAAACCTCACCCTCCAAAGCCTATCTTGCGGTATCATGAGTATAGCGTCGTGTTTAGAGCAACAAACTTGTTTACAGGTCAATGACTGGCACCTCAATTTCGTGTATGAAAAAGAAGATTTATCGTCACGCCCTTTGATAACGATACCACCTCTTTTGAGTGTTGCACAGCTGAGTCAATATCTTCATCCAAATTTGATACTGCAAGTCGAACAAGGTATTCCGGGAGAGAATCCGCAAAGCATTCTTGGCATTAGACACCTTATTTTAGGGCTTGAAAATTAAAGTAGATCGGTAACCTATTTGAGATCGTTACCAATTTGTATCGGGTCAAACCTTTTGTCGAAAGCCTTACTTGCGGTGAATATAAGCCGCTGTATCGAGAGTATAACATCGTGTTCGCCAAAGTAAATTAGTATGCATT